>VXAA01004177.1:379403-420156 GCA_013399115.1 Anseranas semipalmata | reverse complement strand
TTTTTTTTTTTTTTTTTTTTTTGCATGAGCTAAAAGCAAACGTACATTTCAAGCATGCTCCTCAGCTGCATCTCATCATTTCCAACCTTACTCATTACAAAAATCCAAACATACTGTACCAAGCTGACTTAGAACTTGCAATTCATTGGTCACTGCATTAAAATTCTAAATGCTTGCAGAAACTGATGCATATTTTTATTTATCAATGTATATGTTTCAGTCATAGCACAACACTCAGAAGAGAGGTCTTCACTTCTGTAGAGTGGGCCACAAATGGTGTACAGGGATATTTTCCCATGCTGTGCTCGAAAGAGTGCAATACACCCCCAACAAATGCTGCAACAGTTTTCTTGAGAAATGGTAAGCTATAAATGCTTGGTACACATTTAAATGCCAGTTGACATGGCTCAGTCTTTGAACAGCCAACTTCCCATGGATATGTCTGCTCACGGGAGAGGCTCTCTTCCACTGCCTTCTGCCACTTGTCACCCTACTACAGTTACTAGACGTTCTTCTTCCTCTTTCCTACTCCATCCTGAAAGAAAAGCAGCTCCCTCAATTGCTTTGGGCAAAAACCAGCTGGGTTAGTTTAAATAACTTGGTGGTTCAAGCTAAGCCAGTCCCTCTGGGTTTTAGTTCCTCTAAGACTTGTTCTACCCAAAGTATCTCTAATGGTTTGACTACTTCATCTGGGGGTGGGATGATAATGCCTGTAAAATTAAAGTGGTAGCACAGGTGTAGTAACACTGGTATAAAATATTTCATAGTACAGGAACTTATTTCTCCTTCATGCTATAAGTGTCTGTAGCAGTGGAAACACCTTGCACTAGTGCAAGAACATCCACACCAAAGAGATGCCCTTTTAAGACTAATGCTTTCAAACCAACATAGCAAAAGCACTTTGTAAACAAACCCTGCAAACAGTCTTGTCCAAATTTTGTCTGCCTCAGCCCTTTGTATTGGCTCCTGTCTGTATTGTAGTCCCCATGTAACTCAGCAGCTCCTTAAAACGCTCTCCTGTGTGCACTGCAGCTGCCGTGCAGCTGGCAAGGCAGAGGTGGTGATAACACAGGCAGTGGGAGCCGTCACTTTGACGGCCTCCACCCCACCCTCAGAAGCAGCAGGACCACAACCCCAGGGGGGTTTATTCAATGCAGTCTGCCTTTCCTGCGTGCTGAGCGGGCACACCTCCCACCCCCCAGAGCAAACATGGGCAGCATGAAGAACAAGGGGCAGAGAAAGCTCCCCCTTCTCTTCTCTTGATCTCTCAGTATCACTTTAACAGACAACTTATTTGGGGACACACGTGAACACATGCGGACTGGACCAAAGAGAAGTTGGTCCATTCAATAAAGTGAGAGCAAAACCCTCATTCCAGAGCAGTGCTTGAGATGCTTGCCACTAGCAGGCACAGGAGCTGCACGGGAGGGAGCATTTTAACAGGGTGAGAAGGCACTAGAGTGCCATTTCAATCCTGGCATCCCCACCTACGCTGCCAGAAAGGAGCTGCCAGATGGGACTGTGAAGAATCCATACAAATTACATTTTTTTCTGCTGATTATCCAGACAAGACCACCCATCCATTGCGTCGGAGGCAGCTGATGCTAGCTACTTGGAAAGTAAGGTTATACATCCTAAGCCATTCAGTCTGGCTTTTACATTTTATAGTTTTTAATTTAGATGTTCTTGATTAATCCTTCCATCTTCCTTCCCAGTCCTGCTGTGCTGGAAACTCTAATATATCATGGGCAGAAGACAGAAGTGAGGGGGAGGGCAGGAAGGGGAAAAGAACAACAAAACTACAAGAGTGATCAGGTTGGCCAGAGCAGGCAGAAACAAGAAGAATATAAAATGTCAGCAGTAAAAGTAGACACTGAAGCAACTGGTGGGGCACAAAAAGCAGCAGTAGGATGGAGGGGTTTTCAGCAGAAGATAATCTTTAAAACAAAACCAACAAATCAATGCAAGGCACTGTCATAAAATACTCCTTAGTGCAGACAGCAACACAACCCTCCAAATATGGGTGGAAAATAACATCTTTGCTCAAGCTGTAGTTACCCCCTAAGCTTTTCCACAAAGGACAGAAAGAGAAGCTGAAGTGAACTGGCCAAATATTGGCAGTCAGTAGTAACTCCACCCTGCCTTTTAGCTATTGGCAAGGACATAAATGTCCAGCAGAATACAGCATGTTTCTGAAGGATTTTTATCAGAAACTATTTTTTCAATACATCTGTAATGTTAAAAAAAAAAAATAGACTTAAATTTTGTAGTGGTAGAGACCACATTACTAATCAGGCTGGCCACCCTCCAAGAGTAGCCAGTAACCACGTGCAGTAACTTTGTTAATTGCATATGGTGCTTTGCTTACAGCCCAAGCTCCTGGAGTCAGGTGGCGTAGAAGCTATGATTATCATTTTAGTGAGAGAAAAGGTAAAAAGGAATAAAAAATTCAAACCTCATCATTGTGGAGATGCAGTTAGAGACCAGCCAAAATTTCAAATAAGAGAAGATAAAAAAAAGAACCCAAATGCATTACTATGTTTAAAATGTAGCTGTGTTTTTAAAATCATCTTACAGTGTTTTACATTTTGACTATTCAGATGTTACAACTCCCTTCAGATAGACAAATACAGTCAAACATAGTGAACCTGCTTCTCCGAACTTATCGCCACCTTGACATTTCAGAGCAGTCTGCACCAATTTTCAGTTTCAGTATTTAGACCCTCTGATGTAAAGGGAAACAGCAAGAGCCAATGCTCTGCCCATCACCCCTGCTTACAGACTGTCAGATAAGGGATCACTCTGAAAGACACATTTTCTGTGAACAGAGAAGAGAAATGAGAAAGATGGGATGCCTAAAAATTGCCCTGAGAGTACAAAATGAAAGAACTGACATTGCTTAGTCTAAAGAAATGGGGAACATGGGACAACATTGTTCAAATATACGAAGTCTATTGCAGACAAAAGAAAAGTCCATTTTCTGTGTTCACAATGAACAGGAAAGTAAGTAGCAGGCTTGCATCACAGAGAAGAGAATTTCAGTTAGATACTGGCAGACACTTTTGAATGTTAAAAATAGCAAAGCACTGGAACAAGCTGACCATGAAGTCTTCAATATCAGAGGCTTTTCAACATAGGTTAAACAAACACCTTCTGAGAATGACATTGGCACAGTTGATCTGCCTCAGGGCAAGGAGATGGAAGGCATGATCCTTTGAGGTCCCCTCCAGCCTGAGCTTTCTAAGATTGCATGAATTACTTGTTTATTAAACTAAAATTACTTATATTTTAGAAAGTCTGTGCTTTGCCATATAATATGAAATAACTTCTGAAAGCAAATTATTTTGGGGGAGAAATTTCCTTTGCAAATAATTCCTCTTCACAAAAAAGAGAGGAATTGTCTGTTTTCCTTCTTTAAACTGTAGCAACAATATTTACTCACTGGTTTCATCCCTGTAGCAAGCCAAAAGGCCTACAGAGCATTCCTTTTAATGAAAACAAAAGCTTAAAGTAACAGCTCTCTCCTTCCCTAATCTTTTTTCTGTTTTTCACATCATTTGGGGACATTTTACTTGCTTTCCTCATATGTTCTTCCTCCTCGCAGCAGTTAAACTACAAGGGGAATCTTCCCCTTAGCTTCATTTTCCACCTACTTGCTACACTCCGAGAAAAAAATAAATGTCCCACCTGTACATGTAGCTGACCTTTCCCCAGCCTCACACCTGGGGAGGAGGACAGAGGATCGATGAAGACTCTCCCCAAAACTCTCTCTCTAGATTTTCGACATAAAGGAGTAAAATACAGGCAAGATCATCCAGCAAGTGGCAAATGAGATTTCAGAATAGGAGTAAGCCACATCTCACTTCCAAGAAGACACTCAGGAAATGCAGCGATACTCAAGCCCAGCCAGTGATCTGCAATGGCGAGTCATTCTAGTACACTGGGGCATTTGCTAAGAGTAGCATGAACTGATGGCAACATGCAGGAAAACCCCCTCAAAGCTGGCCGGGTCTTCTTTTACTGGATTACTCCTCTCTTCCTTAAAATCTGACAAATAAATGAATCTGAAGATTTCTCTCACCCATAAGTTCAGCCCATCACTGTAACATCACAGGGACTGTACTACAGGCTGTTATTTTTCTCTCTCTTCCATTCTCCACAAGGGGAGAAAGAAATGCAGTGTCCAGTGAATTTTCTCCATCACATCATACTGGCATAGGCAAGTTTCCTTCCCATAAATGCCACCTTTCTTTTAAACACACATGAGCAGTATGGGAGAGGATGCTCCCTGGACAACACAGCAGCCCCATCTCTATGGTGCCAGCAGAAGTTCTCATGGGATCAGGTAGTCACATTGATCAACAAGACTGCAATCAAAGTGTGGGCAGCATAAAGGGCCAAGGGATCAACAAGAAAGGACTTTGGGAGGAAAAGAATCACTTAACATAAGTAAGAAGAGAAGATGAGGAGCAAAAAGGTGAAGCTGTTGCATTCCCCAACAGCGATGTGAAATGGTAAATGCCAGCACCTTCATAAATTCATAACAAATCTTAGTCTGGGAGCTAGTAGTTTGAAAGAGAGTTCTTAGAGGTTATAAAAACACAGTGTGATGTGTACAGGATTATAAAAGCAGGAGGTCTCCCAGGGCATCCACTCTGCCTCCCACCCAGTCAGGATTATTTCCCACAAATCATCAGAATGCATTGCACTTACAACAAAAAATGTTTTTAATACATTTATCTTTGTTGTAGGGCTCTTTAATAGCTAGGCTTGCAAGGGAAAGAGTGAAGAGATTTAAATGAATTAAGTGAGCAGAAACTATTATTGTGTTTTCAAATTGTTACTAAAGACTTCTGCATTCTCCTGTAACGGGCATGTCTGGTATCTGTGAGGCAGTTGCTGCTCTTCGGAGGATAGTACGTTTCAGACAAATGGTCTCTTGAGGGAAAATTGAAACAACAGACCTGAAACAGCTCTACTGTGTCAAAGGCATCACACTGACTAGATAAACCTTAATGTTTTCAAAGAAACCATTGTACTCTTAGGTTGTAGAAGCATGCACCAAAAGTTTTCTGAACAGGGTGTGCCCTTTTTGGCTCTAACAACTTTTAGAGAGCTGGAAGGAAGGTCTCATGCCTTTCTTTTACGGTTTTGTAGCTTTCTGATTAGAATACATGCATGACCTGAGGAAGCGATTAGAAAAAGCTTTCCTAATTAATGTCACCTGCTAGATCAGCAGGCATTACAGGTTATCAAATATTAAAAACAACTTTTTAGAATTGCAGAATTGGCCTTATTAACCCTAGGGAATGGAAGTATGTGTGGGTGAAATCATTACTCCTGTGAAATAACAGGAGCTTGGCTTTAACTTCAAGTGCTTTTACCTGAAGCCTGCCACCTCAGCATCCTTCCTCCACTGGCCAGGTGAAGGAGTGGCAAAGGTCACTGCTCTACGCGCTGAACTCTTTCAGTCTTTTTTTTGCAGGCACTAGCCCTTGCAGTGAGATTGGTGGAGAAAGAGCAGGTAGAAGTATTGCTGCCAAGCTCAAAACTAACTTCAGGGACAGGCAGAGCAGTCACATAGGAAGGAGAAATACAGCTTTATGGCCTGTTTTGCTGCACTCTCATGTCTCTAGGTCTAGCTTATTCACAGTCCCTCTGGGTTCTCTCTCTATGAAAAACTTCAAGCAGTTTTTCTTGTCATCCTCTTGCAGAATAGCAAAATGCCACAAGTTGCACAGTATGCGAAAGCCACGACAAGTCTCCCTTCCTCATCACCCCTTTCAGAAGCTTGGTGTCTGCAGAACTGGGGAGAAGGTGGGAGAGTTGCTCTTCCTTCTTGCTGTTGTTTTGCCCTAGGCCTCGCATAAGCTACCAACAAATATCAGATTGCTGGCTCAGCTGGAGAATTTGTTAAACAAGAGCTAAGGATTACTTACATAGGAACTGTAAACCCATCATCAAAATGCTTATAATTGCACAAGAAGCCAGCTGTCCAAGATGTGGAGGGCTCAGCCAAGTTTTGCCCACAGCCACAAGGCTCTTGCTTTTCACCTCCCCCCGCCCTTGTTTAAGGAAAAGAAAAAAAAAAAAAAACACCTTTAGCTCAATTTAGTGGGGGCTACTTCCTCTGTCTCCAAGCAAGGGCACAGGTGTCTGCCAATTAACTACAAAAAGACAAGTACAAAATCCCTGGTCGCAAAAGGCTTTCAAAGGTGATGTCTGATACAAGCCGTGTCTCCCTAACTACTTCTGCAGAAACTGCAAAGTGCTTCATCTTTCTCCCTTTGCTCTCCAATTTGGCTTATCTAAGGTCTACCAGGTACGCATACTCACAAGGAGCTTTTCATTAGAAGCAAGATTTTTGCGAGGCTAAGCAAATACAAGAGCAGACGTAAGCTATCTATTGCCCAATATTGCCTCATTGCACTATCCCTTTCTCCATACTCTACCTTCCTTTCCTTGTAGCCAACAGTGACCTAAACTGCTCAGCTGTAAGATCTGGACAAGTATTTCTGGCAACTCATAAAAGCCAAAGTCAGGGAACGGCTCCTGTATTTTGGTATGTCAGAGGTGCTTGATCTCAATAGCACGTCAGCCCACCTAGGAGTAACATGGAGTCATTTTTCACACACTTTCACAGCAAGGAGGATAAATGGAGGTTCACGCCTGATAAAGCAGCCATCTCGGCCTGTGATTGAGTCATGACGGCTTCTTCAACCATGATAGCATGATATTAAGGAATTCTATTTCCCTGCCTCTTTCTCTTTCCTTTGTAGTTTCATTTTACATTTCAAGCTCAGTTTTATTATTTTTTCTTTCTTTAGTCATTATAAAAACTATGGATCATTCGTACCTCTTGAAATCCCCAGTGACAGGTATGATTTGTCCTGATTGATGTTAGAATTAACTTGTTTTGCAGACACTAAGCAAATGGCAGACTATGAACAGAAAGGGCTAATTAAAGAGGACAGAGGATCTGAAGGCTGCAAAGGTGGCCACTGCTCAGATGAAAACTAAATTTCCAGGTTTAAAAAATGGGTGGAAGCTTGTAATAAACAGCTGGTTTATGTCTGACTTAGATAAAGGGCTAGCAGACCACCAGCACTATTAGCGAGTGTTTCGCCTACACTCATTTGAAGAAAACAAGATGTCATTCCTGGCCATCCATCCATTCCTTGTGCTGTTCAGAATGACAAAGCTGTGGTGCAGGTAAGCAAAGAGCAGGAGGACATCCAGAAACAGCCAACATCCTCATACTGAATTACATGCATCTATCATATGGCAAGATAAGAAATGTAAAAGCAACTTCCTGTGCTTGTGAGCAGAAATAGACATTTGAGTTCAGATATTACAGCTGCAGTATTCTCCCACTCTCAGCTCTGTGCCTTTTTTCCATACCACCCACTACACTTGGAACAGCTTCCAATTTCCTTTTTACCTAATGACCTAAATCTCCACAGAACCTATTTTCCCCTTGAAGCCTTCCTACATCTGCTAGATTTGGCCTAGTGTCTTTGTGCCATTCCAAATTGTTGTCCTGGTCTTGGTAAACTACCTGGAAGAGAGCTAGATTTCTTCCAGTGTTTGTAAAGTGCTCCATGAATTTATGCAGCGTTGTACGTAACAGGAATCCGAGAATGACTTCCCACATTACGTGCCATCTTACAGCACACACTCTCTAGATTTCATTACAAAGAGCCCTAATCCTCACACAGTCATGCCTAAATCTGCCTGCTGCTACAGCTACAACACCAGCATCGTGATGAAACAGCTGTGTTGGGGCAGTCAAAAAAATGCAGCGAGCTTCTTTTTGTTCAACATGCATCTTGTCTCCCTCACACTTATGTGACTTGCAATAAAGCAAATAATTCATGGTCTCAAATATATATATGTTAATTTTGCTGTTAATGTTATTATTAATGTTTAATTAGTCTTTGCTCTGAAGATGAAAAACAGTGAAGCACATAAGTTAGGCTCCCGCAATTACTGTGATTGAACTCACAAAACCAGCTAATTGCACTTGCAAATTACAAGTTAGCTATTTGCACATCTACTTCCGCAGTCTGCCAGCACCACCATGATAACTGAGTAGAGAGTCTGGAAAAAAAAGTAGGGTGAATTATAGTAATTCTGTTGACCATTATTGGTTCTCTATTTCACTTCCTACACACCAGGATTTTCGGATCCTGTTCCCATGGCCCGAGGATTTTCAAATGATCATGCCCCCCGATGCATGCAAGACCCAGAGCTGCTTCCCAGGGCCTGGAGCATCCAACAGCCAACAGGAGCAGAAAGAAGTCTCCAGGAGGAGACAGTGGGCACGGGCTTCCCCTCCCCAGTATGGGGGCAAGCGTCAGCTATAAGGGGCATTGCCTCCTGCTGCTGGGCCATGCTCACGGAGGGCTGCTGGCCCTTCCCCTCCACTTTCAACTGTCCCCTAGCATTGCAGTGGCCCAAAAGCCAGGTGTGGTCTGAACGAGTTTGGCGAAGCACAAAACAAAGCTCTTGGACGTGCTGTATGTCTTGGGCTAAATGACTGTTGCAAAACGGTCTTCTCAGCATACCATTTATGCTTTTCAGTCCTACACAGAGCACTCAGAAACCACAGCTGAAACCTTAAGGGAGGTGGTGACACCGAGGCAGCTATGGCCCTCACCCCTTCAATCACACCATACCCTCAGAAGAGAACTGAGCATTTGTACGGTGCAGAGGATGAAGGCAGCACATCTAATTGCACTGAGCTCCCTGACATCTCTATCTGGCAATGCTCAAACCCTTCACACTGTCACAGCGATGCAGAAAGGACTCAACCCATCAATAGCCTCCCTGAAGCAGCACTGGAGGGAGCCTGCAGTGTCTCTGTTGCACGGTTCATTCATATTTGACCACCTATTTGACAGCACATTAATAAAAGACTTAGTGGTTGTTTATTTTTCCTAATGATTCCTTAGGAAATGTATATGACCTGGATGCCTGAAGGTAGCAGGAAAGCAAGGGTCGATCAAGGCTCTTTCTCCTGACAAGCAGATTTCAATATATCTGTTTTGGGGCAGTGTTTTACGTCCTCTAACAGCAGCAGGGCCTTAAGTCCTCTCCCTTCCCCCTCACAAAATTAAACATTTGCTTGTTTTTCTAATCTTGCTGTAGACAGCCTCCACAGGTCACCCACAGAAACGAGGACACGATATTAAAATCAATCTGCCCCGCACACTCATTTAAACAGAGGGGGAAAAAAAGAGCCAGAGAGCAGAACTGCAGGACTAAAATAAAAACCAATAAAGTGCCCCTTCTCTAATTTCTCTGAAGGTCTTTCTAGAGTTTTATTCCCAACAGGGCTCCTTAGATGCCTCGGTTTGCCTGCAGAAACACTTGATATTTCTGTAGTCCAAATCAAAGTGAATTAAACATTAAAGCACTGTGATAGCATAGCAGGTCTGCTGTAGGAGCGAAACTGGTTAACATGGCACTGAAGTTTATGAAGCAGTGAACTGGACTTTCCCCCTCCTCCTCCTCCTCCTTCTCCTCCTTTCTCAGATGTATTTACTTATTTATTAGTTCATTCATGCATCCTTCAGCGCAAAGCAGAGAAATCTTCCAATATAACTCTCAAGTTATATTGGTTTGGCACTTTGAATGTTCTGCATATTGCATGACACACTTATGCACGCGCAGGCTGTGGGACACACTGCATGCTGATGTGTCCTCACAGATGGTGCTTTCCAAACACTCCCTCAATGAAAGACAGCACATCAGCTGAAGAATCTCCAACACTCCTCAGAAGAGGAATCCTTTGTCTTTCAAGGGAAGGCTAAGGTGTTCGCTGCCTGAAGACCATTCCCACCAATCTTCTTCTGTCACAGGGTATAAAAAGGATCAAAGAGATGTCTTATTCACAGATGAGATCCTGGAGCACCTTGCACTGACTCTGATTCTTTTAGCTGGACTCACAAAGGGGCTGGCAAACTGACAGGAGATGGCAAGCTGCTTTCTGCACAGTTGTCTGCTCAGTTCCTTTCCCTTCCACTTGACCATACACACTCCCTACTTGCTTTCCTTTGGCCAGCTGTGCAAGATTACCAAATGAGAGAGAAGCCAAAGACCTGTGAACATGAAGGGGAGCAGGCACTCACACAGGTACCCAAGGGTCCACAGCAACTCACTCAACATTCAGATATAAGGAGGAAGAGTTTGGCATCTCCATTAAGCAATACAGGGAACCAAACACAACAACAACAAAAGCTGGAACCTAGGGAAAGAAATGAAAGAAGTAACTCAGAGGAGCACACGAGAGAGCCAGAAAAAAAAGAATCAATTCTTAAAACCAACTAAAGGGAAATAGACTCTAGCCAGGGCCTTGACTTACATATAGTAGAAATCTGCACTTCAAATTAAGCCCAAAGGAAGTTTATCCACCAGAGCTGAATAATGAAACCATCATTCAAAAGGATTTCATGTAACTTTTGTGTTTTTTTGTTTGTTTTCTTTCTTTCTTTCTTTCTTTCTTTCTTTTTTTTTTTTTCTCCAAGAGAGAAGCTGCAAGGCAATTTAAAGCTCAACTGTATTAAGGTTCATCGAGGCGAGGTCATCTGGAGATGCTCTGATTCCCTCTGGGAGTTTTGATGATTTTGACTCCCCTCCCACACATTTCTATTTCCCTCTCTCAGCATGTCACATCCATGGCTATCAAGCCCTGACTAGTGAGGGCTGAACATGATTCAGATCCCATCTTTATTCTCTTTAGAAATATTTAGCAGGTTCTCTAAAGATGCTTTCGATTATTTATTATGCAGGACAAAAAGTTCAAAACCTTCTTCAGCACTGCTGAACCCATTTCTTTCCCTGTTTTTGAACAGCAGACATTAATTTCACAGCTAACTTTATTTCAGAAGGATGGTTTTCCATAACCTGTGAGATTGCTCTAAATCTCCATTCTGCTCCCCCCGCCAATGCAAAGAAGAGATGCAATATGTATATGTATCTGAGGTCATCACCAGCTGAATGCCTCAGCCAAATAATACTCAGCCACATTCCTGAGGAGAGGACAGAGTGCTCATACATAGATCCCTACTGTCATTGGGATCAGGCCCTGTGAATACACTATTTTAGAACATGCCCCCATTGGAAAGGGGTCGGGCAAAGACACACAAACATCCCAGGCCAGATAAATGCACAGAACTGCACAGGTAACGAGCCAGACAGCTCATATATAACCTTGCTCAGAAACTGGCATATTAGATTCCTTTTTTTTCCCCCCTCTCTATTACCATTATTCTGAGGAAAAAACTGTTGTGCAGAGCCAGCATTCAGGAAAATGAGCATCATGTGTGTTTTAGTAGCTCTACTAACAGGAAAACAGGAAAAAATTTTGTATCTTAAGTTCATCTATTCTCTTTCGAATATTCTGAATGCATTTTTCCCTCCATCTTCACTTTCCTTTAGGAACATGGCCACAGCAAGTATGCACTATCAATTATTTATTAAAATCCTCGGCTCCTTCTGCTCTGATTTCTGACTATAAACATGAATGTGCCTAGTCAAGATGAAAAGGTACATCACTGATTCAAACAAGTGCTTCTCTGATGGATAAGCAGCTTAAATGTCCTTCACTGCCTCCTTATTTTCATTTACATTAAGTGCCCAAACTATGCACTAACATCAGGGCCCTTTTGGCCTAGGTATTAGCCAATATCTATGAAAAGACTATCCCTCCCCAAGAGTTTCATAATCTAAATACCAATGAAAAGCAGAGATACAAAGAGGTGAACCAACCTGCTTGCCACCACAGAGCAGGCTACTGGCCAGGCACAGACCACAATCCAGATCTCCTGCCTCTCAACATGGATGGTGGCATCTTGCCATGCTGCTGCAAGCTCTGCAATAGCTTTCACTGATACTGCTAGTGATTCAGGTTGACCCAGTGAGGCTGGGTCTTCCCTCCTCCATTGCATATGAGAAGCTGGGGATCTATTAAATACTCTCTTAACATTACCTTCTCCCTCTCCCTGCTTGGTGTTACCTCTCAAGGGAGGCTCTGCAACTGGGGGAGGGAGGGAAGGGCGAAAGGGAGCAATCTCTCTATTAAAATATGCTCTGCACTAACAAAAAATAAAAAATAAAAGTAAAAAGTGAGACCTCCAGGACTATGTCCTATTTGCTTAAACAGGGAGTACGAAAGCATAGAAACAGTGTAGGTATAGAGATTTGAGGAGGGCTTGTTTAAGCCTACAACTTTTCAGTCTAGGTTTTTAACTGTTTTTTTTGTTTGTTTGTTTGTTTGTTTCTTTGTTTTTGTAGTCTCTCTCTAAATGAAGATTTTTATTGACAGGAAGTATTTGGCTTTTTCCCCTTAAAATTAATTCTGAGAAAAGCCTGTATATTCCTTTCATAAACTGCTGCTTTAGAGAGGAACAAGAAGATAATAATGCCATACATCCCTGCTCAAGAAAATGCAGTAAAAAAGCAAGAATCCATTTTCCCCAAGACACTAATGTGTGCAGTGTGGCTAGTTCCCTCTTTTCACACCTGTAATCATTGCCCTTCTCAGTAAAGTCAAGGACATGAATTTTTACTAAGCGCATTTCAAAAGGTTTCTGGATGTCCTATCCTCCTGAAGGACAGCAGCTCCCAGCACACATGAAAATCCTCCCAAAGCCCAGCTCCAGCTGTAGGTTTATGTGCCATTCCTATGCCTGCACTGGAACCTACCTCTTTTTCTCCCTTCATGGGGTACCCCAGGTTTCATACTCTTCCTTACTACATTCCTCTTCCCTTCCATTGCTAGCAAACCAATGTACCACGCTAGGCTTAAGTAATAGCTGGCTACTTTCATTTACAGCAGTAATGCTTCATTGCATATTATAGCAATATATATACTTATGCAGTTGAATGGAACTAGATGGTCAGTAATTGCTGCCAAAATTTTTTTTCCCTTTGCTGTGACATTACATACGTGACTGCCATAGGCCAAAGTACTCCATATATAAATAGTGGAAAGGCACCAAGAACAACTCAGGCCCACTTTTATCTCAGGCAGGATCTGTTTTGCAGAGTAGCTGTGGCATAAGTTTGAGTGTAAGATTTCTTACTCTGTTTATTTTCAGGAATTACCCTTCTATAAGGCTTTTTATACTGTGAAAATCTAGCTTAATAATGGACCGCATGAAAGCATCCCATTAGTACAGCAAAGGCCATTTTGCTTTTGGTAGTTCATATACTCTGTGCAGAGGGACAGAGACGTCTGAAGCCCCATTTTAAGTGCCATCTGGAGAAAACTCCCAAAACTTGTTATTAGCAACAGTGTAACTGTCACAGATACACAAAACACACTCCATATTACAGTATTAAATGAGCTAATGGAAATTATTTGCAGGAGTGATGGTGGAACAGTTTGTTTCATTGACTGGTACGGTCTTTGTCACCATGGCTTTCAAATGCTGCAACTCACATTTAAAAATACAAATAAAACCATAAAGGGCAACAGAGAAGCAAGGACAGGCTTTTATGTTTACAATGAGAAACAGGAAGTATTTTGGTAGGGACAAATCTGGGATACAGCTGACAGTTTTAAATCATACACGCACACTTTTTAGGGATGCAGACCTTTTTAAAACACATTTCTAGCCTTCCATTATCGAAAACCTTTTAAAATATTCAGACATGATTAGATCAAGCATTTCGCTACAAAGCCCGATGAATGAGCTATGGCATTTCAGCTGTCTGAAAGACATGACTGCAGAGTGAAGCCTAGGGGAGGAGAAGAGACTTTAAGCTTCACTGACATATACTCCATATAAAAGGCACGCTAGGCAGACTTTTTGGGTCAGTGGTAATCAGCAAGAACATTAAAGCCTAGCTGTACTGTAACCGTGGAAAAAAATCTCTTTTCTACTCTAATAGCAAAAGCAGTCACAATGGCTGTGGTGAGCAGCCAAGTGAGGGGCCACTCACGCTCCAGTCCTGTCCTATTGAAGCCAATGGCACTACAGCACTGACGCAGTGAAACTCCGCCAGTGAGTAAAGCCGACTTCCAGACCCCCAAGACACTATTGTACTCCTAAGCTGCGTAGGCATGCTCTGTTTTTGTGCCACCTGGTTAGGAGACAGCTTAAGCACAGATTAATCTAATGAAAGTGATCCCACTCACCAAAAGCACGGTGGTGAACATAGAAGGGCACTGACGAACAAGCACGTTGCCAGCCCCCTGACTTGCAAGCTAAGGAAGGTTGGTTTTTTTATGTTGTTGCAAAAGTCAGCTGGCAAGAGGCTCACATCCCGTGCTCAGGTTTGTGTTCTTTTCTCCTTGCTCTGTTTGAAATTCTTCAGCTGTTGAAAGCAAAACTGTCTAGCTGACCGTCAAGTCATTCAAATCCCAGATTTCACTTCCCATTAAAACTGTGCACTATGATAAGAAGCAGATCCTTGTTTTAGCCCAGCAGAGATTCTCCCTCAAATTAATCATTTGTGCTATGAGCAATTAAAAAAACCTGAAATCTATGCAGCACTTGGATAGATACTGCACTTGAGTATATATAAACAGGCTCCAGTGGTAGATGGTGTGCTGTTTGAATGTTTGGGACTTCTATTATCTTATGATCAATCGGAAATCTTACTCAGATGACATAGGACCCTCTCCCAAATGTTAAACATACAACTTTAAAATGAGCTCATTCCTTTAAAATATACCCCAAATAACTAGACAGAGCTTCTTCAGATGTTGTTCACAGATGTGGCTGGCTTCAGGGAGGTTTGTATCTCTGTGGAACTTGCATTTAGAAACAAAATCAGGACTTCATCATGATCAAGGTAGAACAGCAACACGCACGCCCTTGAAAAGAGTCTGGATAACACTCCCTCCTGCTCAGCCCCTCATCGCTCAGTTAGTGCTACCTTCATCAAGAGACCCAGTGGGCCCATAGTTTGGTTTTAAAGATTATTGGCAGCAACAGTCTCAGTAGGAGAATCATGGAAAGGCTTCATGAAAGGCTCCCTCCCCTAAGGAAATCCATGAAATCCTCCATCACACAGTGAGGACTTGCTCCCACTGCATACCCAAAGGGTCTGGTTCCAAACCCTGCAAAGACCTTTCAATAGCCCCTCATATGCACCGTCACAATTTGTACCTCTGCCAAAGCCACCTGACAGATTGATGCCACAAGTGTGGATATTTGCCTACTTGTCCCACAGTCTTCATGATGGGCACAGCTAGTTTTATGCGGGCAGCAAGGAAGCAGTCACCTGACATTTAGCATGTGGGAACACACAGGCAGACACACACAGCTAAGGAATGCAGTAAATAATTCAATATGAAAAACAGGAGCCTGGCTTTTTGCATGTACCTGGAGCTCCCACAACTTGAATTCTAATAGCACAGGCTCAAAATACAGAAAAGGATGATGGAAAATAACAGGAGAGAAATCTAATGCTTTGCCTCAATGACAGCATTTCCTAACTTCTAAGGAATGATAAAGTGACGTACATGCACTGCAATTAATGAACACCCTTCTCTTCCTCTGTTTCTGGAGCCAGACAGCCTGCACACCATCACAATAGCATCACAGGTCTCATTCTGTGCATGTTGTGAGCTTTGCTATGTAACACCGAGTTTGCCATTCCATCCTGGAAGCACTCTGTGTTTTGGGAAGCTACTGGCTGCTGCTTGTTACCAGGACCAAGGCATCAAGCATAAGATGTTGCTTCTTGAGCAAGAGGCTCTCACTGGCATAGAAGCAAATGAGCAGCTTTCCCGGGAGTGTTTTTACAGGACACCAGCTCGATATTTAAAAAAATAAAAATAAATCAAGGATTATGTATGATGAACAGCTGGAGTATGTTAAACATATTTTACTTTAGGTTTGGCAGGGTTTAGTAAATCATGATTTAATCACACTCCCAGGCCATCACTGTAAGCGAACTCTGGAAATGCTCAGTAAGACGTAAAGAAAGGATAAACAGAAGAATGGAAAAGACATTTGACCAGGAAGGACACGGCCATTTGTTATTTAGCTTTGGAACAAAACAAATGTGAGGAAGTCTCAGAAAGGAGAGATGAAAAGAGATATGAGACTATATCACCATTCTCCCTCGATCATGGGCACGTTTCAGCTACAAACCTGGTTTGGACCTCTGGGTGAGTGTCCCCATCCTGCGTGTGTGTGCATACACATACACACACGTACACAGAGCTGTAGGCTCCACATGTTTTAATGTGAACTGCCCGTTCCTCACTGTAATAAGACTTCAATGTCAGGAAATTCTGCCATTTTTTTTTTCAATCAGCTAAGCAGTGAATAAGTTCAGATAAATTAAAATTAGTTCCACACAAGTTTTGAGGAATACTGTCATAGGCTTTACTGAAGATTAAGCAATGAGTCAGTGAAAGCTATGAAACTGATTTCAGTGGCACAAAGTTTGGCTGTCTGGGCACTGCATTTACGTAATTCAAGCAATTGCAATAGTTGTTATAACTAAGCCAATGATTTGATTTATTCTTTATTAGCACCACTCATTCATTTTTTGTGGCTTCATTACCCCCCAGAAACCAGAGGTTTATAGGTTCTGGGCCAGATTCAGAAGCCAGGCTTA
Organism: Anseranas semipalmata; assembly: GCA_013399115.1. Classification (NCBI taxonomy): domain Eukaryota; kingdom Metazoa; phylum Chordata; class Aves; order Anseriformes; family Anseranatidae; genus Anseranas; species Anseranas semipalmata. The sequence goes on along the minus strand of VXAA01004177.1, from coordinate 403,572 downwards.
GAAAACTGATCTAAATTACACTTCAGTGAATTATATTCTCCAAGATCTTCTTAACTCCAAAAGATCTGGGTAAACACAATGTTAAACTTGAGGTCTAAGTGATTAAACATGATTCATTGCATATCACCTTCTGGCTTCCTATTAACTGCTCCAGTGAAACAAAGAATACAAGAAGACCCATACTGGGGGTCCAGTCTGTCCAGCTCAGCACCCTGCCCCCAGTCCTTTGAGTAAGCTTCTAGATTAGAGGACATCATTATTATACAGGACTGTGAGACAGCCTAGAAGCTTGCTCCATCCACTCCGCACACATTTCCCCAAAAATAAACAATGGCAACAGCAGTTGACCAAGGCAACATACAAGAACATGCTCTGACTTTTCTCCAGAGCACCCCACTTCCAGCAATATGCCCCTGTGGGATTTCCTGGGGCAGAGGCGATGCCCCTGTATTTAACACTGCTCCATAGATCTCCCTTCCACTAGCATGATCCATTTGATTTTGATTCCATGTATCTTTATAATATCCCAAAAAGTTGAAGTGAGGAGCTGCCCAGTTGCACAAGGACTCACCTCATGTAGGTGTGAACTTTACACCTGCTAGTTTGATTTTGTCCCTAACACCCTTCTACTGTACCCATTTCTTCTGGTTTCCTTGGCCACACCAGGGTTCTGCTTAACAGTGCAGATTTTACACTGCTCTAAGTTCAACATTCCCCCGAATAATTTTATTAGTATTTTACAAGAAAATAACATAAAAAAAATAGTTCTCATAATCCATTTTTTCCACATACTTGTCATTGTGACTTCTAAATGTATTTTGTTGTTGTTGTTGTTTTCTATCCTTTATGTCTCAAGTTTTTGTAAGAACTCAAAAAATTTTGGAGGTTTCAGTAATAAAATTTCCACTCTAATTGTCCAATTCTTTTCCCCCACTTACTACACATCTTCCTGTTCTTTGTGAAATTACCACTTCTAGACTATGCTGATGTAAGTGAAGGAAGAAAACTTCACTTGGTGTCTTTTCATTCTCTGCTGTGAAACAAACTTATAACCCTTATTTAAACATGTACATACTTACAAAGAAAATGAAAGCTATAGAAAATTTTACAATACAAAGAAGTTTGCCAAGCATTCAGTTGTAAAGGATAGTGTGAGACCAAGTGGAAAACATCAGTTTTTACCAACACAGCTAAACAAGAAGCTATCATCTTAAGACACCTCCCAACCCTGGTTAGCGGTGGCCACAGGAGCCCCAGGACAGAGAGGATGACGTCAATTGGCAGCTCTACACCTACCACATCCAAAGCTGGTTACAGGAGGACCAAGCCACCAGATGATAAAAGCATTCTATGGGGGACCACTCCTTAAATCTGTCCGTGCAGACAACGGCCAAAACTGGCCACACTGAAATCGATGGCAAAACTCCCCTGGACAGACAGACATCTATGAGGCCAGAACTTCATGCAGGGCATCTGGTGGAAGCTGGGGCAACAAAGCAACTGCTTCAGCTGCCTTAAGAGACAGCAAAAGATGCAAACGTTTGAAATAGAAGAGAAAGAGAGAAAGTCCTCACAGCAGATTTTGCTGTGAGGTCTTAAATTAAAAGAAAACTCCTTAAGAGAGTGATAAATATCATTCACAGCTTTTATCTAAGCATCCGCTCAAAGTATTTCCTTCTTTTCTAATTAAAATAGGGATTTGAGTGCCAGAACAATGATCTGTAGTCAAAGAACCTCACAGACGGAGGGATCACACTAGCTCATTTCCTATTTAAACAATGAAATCAAACCAAGGTTTGAGAGACCAGGGTTTGTTGCTATTATTTGAGCTGGCACCACACACGCTCTGCAGTACTTTGATGTGGCTGCCTTAGGCAGCTCATAACAGAAGTAATAATATTGTAAAATATAAACAATTGCAGTTAGCAGTTTGGGAAAGAAAAAAAGGCCCTTGTTTTTGCAGCAAGAAACAGCACACTGCCTTCCCTGCTCGCAGGATCAGGTAAAACCAACCCCAAATTTTAACAGTCCCAAATCTGTTCCCCTTTAGCACGACGGAGCAGCTGGCACAGAGACCCTCTGAGCCAGGCGGCTGGAGGCGTGGGGCAGCCCCAGTGCTCCGAGCACCTCCCCGTGGACAGGGACAGGCCAAGGCCGGGCCAGGGCATAGGCCAGCGGATGGGCCTGGCTGGGCAGAGGCCATGGCCGGGCAGGGCCAGGCTGTGGGGAGCTGGGGCCCAGCCCTGCTGCGGCCTCGCTGGGTCTTCAGTCAGACTCAACAAAACCCCACGTTAGCAAGGGAAGACATAACTTCATCTTGAGATGGGGGGGCAGAGCAGACTTTCTTGAATAACTTCAGTTCTGCTGAGGACAAAAAAAAAAAGCAGAATATGTCACAAAAGTAGAATAAAATTAATGTTATTAATGCCAAGAAACAGAGGTCTCAAGTTGAATCCAAAATGGTTATTGTTCTTTTACTATCAATCGCTGTTCAAAAAGCCTCTTGTATTTTGAAGCCTGAAGCCAAGCTCACAAGCCTTAAGATTCATTAGATCAAAGAAAATAGTTTATACTAAACCAGACAGATTTAAGGACATACCTAAACATATCTATTTACAAGTCTAATCCTTAAGGCATTGATTATATTACTCAGTCTGTACATGGACAATGGTATTGGTGGTGGTGGTGTTCCAATGCCCTTACTAAAACACATTCAGATGGAGATCTAAACATCAAGAGTTGCGTTTTCTATCAAAAACAGGCAGTATTCCTGACTTCATTTATAATATTATTTCCAGATAAATGGTATGTATGATAGGAAATGCTGGTCATAAAATATTCAACCTCTGGCTCATAAAATGAAGACTGATTTTAAGTTAGTCTACTCACCAGCTTAAGACTTTACAAGATTTAAGAGTGTTCTAAATGTATTTTGAACAAAAAACAAAACAAAACAAAAAAAAAAAAAGTGGCTCCTTAACATCTATCCAGATTCCTCTCATTTAGAAATGAGTTAGCAGGAAGAATGTCATGAGAAAAATATCTAAGCAGTGTCATATGCATTGGCCAATTTTGAAAGAAAGATATCAAAATTCAACCATTTTTAACTGTTACACTTTATAATTTTTCACTTTATTTTGCAAGAATAGAAGCTACTATCACTGCCAGATATCACTACCACTTCCAGATTAAACAGCAAAATCTACCAAGATCTCCTCTGAAAAAATAAAAAAGGAAAAACATGGAAGCACACAGTGGATGCAACAGCAATAACCCTTTGAGTAGGATGGGAAACGGGCTCTTTGTTGTACTTGCAGAAAACATAACGATATGCCTATCAGGAAGTCCTCTAGACAGACAACCCAACATTTATTTATGTTTTGGGTTTATTTTAAGGTGCTGAAATCAGTTCCAAGTAAGTTCACCTTAAAAGGGAGAACATACACTAATCTCTGTCCATTACTGCCAGCTCCAAGTATTCAAAGATCAGTAGTTAAATGTCCTTGGCTCCTAAAACAAAGTCTGCGTACATATCAATCAGATATAAGTATCAGGGCTGTGTGTGTTGTTTTTAAAATGGTAGTTTGGTCCTTTCCATTTAACTTCAGGTTGTGAACTTCTAGAGTTCAAAATACTAATGTTTACAACTAGACAAGCTACTAACTTGCTTTTTTCTAAACAGAGAGAGCTGATGCTCGAATGAACATATGACTCCAGTTTTTGGCACTCTAAGATGGTCAATAAAATTGCAGAAGTTGGCAACACTGCCCACACGCTGTCAGCAAGCCACAAACCAAGGGCGACAGTTCATCTACCATTTTACAAGGTCCCCTTCCATCAATGTTTTTTTTCCAAACAGCTGCTAAGCATCTCTCAAACAGTACAGCCTATGCTAGCACAAAACCAAAAAGGTTAATAAAATAACTGTTAACTGCATTCAAGGACAACAACATTGTAACAAACAAGATGACCACAAAATGCTTTAGCTTCATTTACATACTAGACTTACCAGAAGGTACAGCATTTTGTTCATGCACAGCTTTCACTTAAAAGCAATGAAGACCTTATAGCGTACCCCCAGCTTAAATGTTTAACTCATTCTCATCTTTCAGAGGCCACAAACAACGCCTAGGCTATCCACTTCTTCCACACACAACACAGTGACAAGGGGTCAGAAAACAATCAAACTAATTTCAATATGGAAGAGGCAATCAGTAGGATTACATGCTTCTTTTTGGCTGCAAAATAATCTCTCTTAATGCTTTAGTGTTGGTACAATACTGTTTCTCTGCTTGCAAAAGAAAACATGCAAACATAAAAACAAACAAACAAACAAACAAACAGGGGAGGTCATATCATGGGCATAGAAACATTTGGGACTTTGCTACAGGTTGTGGATTGGCTATACAGATTCACTATGCCCATCCGGTAGGAGACCTCTCAAGCATCTTCCTTCACAATACGTGGGAAAGTTCTGGGTCATGTCACAGAAAAGGAGATGCATCCCAGACACTAGGACACTTGTTGGAAGAGGTATCTCAGACATTGGCTCTGGCTGTGCAGCCCACCACTGAGGAGACCCACCTCTTGCTAGAAGTCTCCTGTTATGTGGCATAGCCCCAGCTGCATCACAGCAATCCCCTTCCACCAGACCCAGCTGCTTCTGGTGAGTATGGTCAATCACAGGATGCTACTTAAATATATATGAAGTAGGGGCCTGGCTGCTAGGAAGCAGCAGGGAGAAGTCAAGCATGAGGGCTCGATGTAAGATGAGCACCAGTCTGCTCCAAGGTAGGCAGAAATCACACAATGCTGTCAAACCACTCTTTCCAAAGCCTGGGTACTCAGGCTTTCTCCAAAGCATAGACTTTTGAAGCTAGGAATTCCACATCTAGCAGCACTGCCTTTGGGGTAAAAAGCAAGATGAACGTGGTCCTTCACCAAGATTGGAGGATGTAACAAAGTATCACTCAGCAGCACTGGGATGTGCTACAGAGCCAGTTAGTTTGATATTCTTACCCCTAAGCTAGATGACCTTAGCCATGCACACAGTACACAAAGGTAAAATTTAGCACTAATTTTCTTGGCAGCCCAATACAAAACTATAACAATGCTAGGCTTTTAGAAGATATCTCATCCAAAAGGGCCAGCTTGCAGAAAATGATGGCAACCTACACTAAATATATATGGCCCTGTGCTGAAAGGCTGCTGCAGAGCTTCTAAACCCCACAAAAGCTCTGTTCAAGTCCTAGCCTGGCTCTAGGCCTGCCCAGTGATGCAGGCCCACTCCCCATGCTTACTATCCTATTCCAAAACTGGCCATCAGCCTTCCTCAGCTATGAGAATTTGTAGACACTATCCCTACTCTCCCATCACTACTGTGTGCAACCTAACAATCTCCCAAGCTAGTCTTCGAGGGTAACAGCCCCACTGCTGAAAGGCCCTCCCACGTGTCTCCTGTCATCAAAACAAGAAATCCACACGTGCTGGTGACTGACTGCCAGTTGGTGGTTGTTCTGCCATGGGATACATGGTCTCAGCTCAGGCCATTGTGGCTCTAAACCAGCAACTCATAGCTGTGGACTGCAACAAGTTGCCACGTTAACATCCTTAACATCACTTTTGCCTACATGTCAAGTCAAGACACACTTTCACCTTTCAGTATCTCCCAAAACATTTCAAAGGCAGGCCACGCCTCAGGAAATCCCTGGCAGAGCTAGAACATCACTTTACCCAGTTCTGCATCAAAATGGGGACAATAACACAGCTGTGAAAGAGTTAATCCTCCCAATGTGGGTATTCTTCATCTTACCTTAGCTTAAGTGGGGTAAAAGAAGATAACTACAGCACAGATATATGCCAGGCCAAGTTTCTTCAAGGAGTAAAGCATTTTTTATCTCAAAATCATCCATTCCACAACATTCATTTTTCCACACACTTACAGTTAAGGTGATTTGTTTGAACTTAGTTGTTTTTTTTCTTTTTAATATTATTTTTTAATATGAAAAATGCAAAATTGTAAAACTGAAGGTTTAGGAAGTCATTTACATAAAATAATGTATCCCACACTGTTTTAATTTTCTTGCTGATATTCATGTGGGTTCCTCACAGCATGTTCGTCAAACATTGCCCTTTACATTAAGACTTTGGCAAGTATGATGAAATACAAATGCAAGCTCCATAAAACCTTATTCACAACATATTTACATTTATAGCACTTAATATAATTAATACAGAGGACAACAACAGTAGGGTGCATATATTCTATGTTCAGTTGCTGAAATTGTAGCAAGAGTATGTATTTCGAACGTCTGAGGGTAAAGATGTAAATATTAGCCCCTTTGATACAGATAGGAGGCTTATGCATACCGAGCTCATAAGAAAAAAAGAAAATCAGTAAGATGAAACAAGTAACCCAGTCTCTCAAGAAAAGAAAGATAACACTGTGCCCAAGTTCAGTAGCACTGATTAGCAGAATACACCATTTACTGCTTCTATGTAGCCTAGACGTACATAGTCAAATTCCGTAATTAGTGCCCTCTGTTATAAAGATAGAGTATACATTCATTTCAGAATGGAGGGGAGAAGGGGAGGGGTGGGGGAAGATACTTTTTTTTTCCATATAAAAGAAGCTACTGTGTTTCTGCTGCTCTCCACAGCCTGGTTCTGTAGGTGGCCATTTAAACAACAAAGGAAGTTCAAGGGTTCAAAACAGATTTCTGCTGCTTAATACCCAGGAATCTGCATTTTTAAACTCCGTCTCTCTGCTGTGCAATTATGTATGAATTTAAGACTAGCCGTTTTCTTATAAGAGGCTGTGTTGTGCAAGTGGGAGACAAAATCAGGTCACTCAATCATGAGAAGTAAATTTCCCCAACCAGCTGTTGTACTCCAGAGAGAGACAAAGAGAGAAAGGCAGATTTTATTCCCTCCTCAGACTAGTCCAATTTCTAATCATATCCTTTGGAGTTTGAATACTCCTTCCCTCTCCCTTCAGACCCAGAGACTTAGAATGGGAACCTAATTAAACCTTAAGTAGTGCCGTGTAAAGACCAACACTGTGTTAAGACTTCTCTGAAAGAAAGACTCAGCCAAGACTGCCCCCATAAAAATATACATCCCCTGTTTAAAACAAGGCACCTGCCCTCTCTGGGACTTCTGTGTCCATTCCAGTCTCCCTCTTCCTCTTATTTGCCTTTGAACATTTTATTTACAGTTGTTTCTTTGCTGTGAAACATGTTATATATCAATTCAGTGTGTTCACAATGGCACATATGCACTGGAGGTTGTGTCGTCCCAGAGTAAGAAGCCTACAGAAGAACAGACCAATCCAAATTGCTGTGGTTTGCCCCATTCCTCACCTTATGATCCCTCAAATTGTCAGCAGAAACTCCTCTGATTTCACTGGGGCTTTGCACGGGCAAGAGAATCCCCAGCAGCAAAGCCTGACCCAGGATGCAGCCTTCTTCACCCACTACCCTGTGACGAACATTCACACATGAAGAACAGGAATATTTTATCTCTCTCCACAGGAAAAAAAAAAAAAAAAACCACAACCTAGCTCCTGGTGTTGGACCAGAATACAATACTGGTGAACAACTCTGAGACAAAATTTCTATTGCTAAAAACAGCAGATTTCTCATACACTTTGACAGAAAGACAAACCAGTAAGGTCAAAAACTTTGCCAAACAGCTATGGCAAAGGAAGAAAATCAAGCCTAGAGCATATAGCTATGTGTGTTTTTCATCTGCTCCCAAGCATTCTGTGTGATCATGAACACAAAAAGACGTTTAGGGGATTCAACCCATAAAGAAATGACATTTCTGACTACCTTGGAGGTGGCTACTCTCAAACCTGCAGGCAACAACTGCTTCCACTGGAAAGATATGGCCCAAGCCTGTCTGCTGTATTCACACCTGGCAGCTCTGCTCAGGGAACAGTTACACTACACAGCACAAATTCTAGGTGTGCTGCCACTGCCTCACACAAGTTGGCTCTTCCAGGGCTCCCACACAGTGTCTCATTTGCTTTATGAGCACTCACTTTTTAGTTTCTGTGTTAAAAATAAGTACTATTGGACGTTAACATTTATCAGGCATTTAAAAAAAAAAAAAATCACTGTTTTCAGTGACCAGATGTCAACAGCAACTATACCTTGTTAATCAAAGCCTATTTGTAAAATAAATTCATGCTGTACACTAGAGGTTACAAAGCTTATTCTGTCTAGTTCCAACGTGTGCAATGCACTGCATTAGATCAAAGAGGAAAAACAAATCAGAAAATGTGTTTTCCTGCCCTGATTCTCTGACACAGTCCATAGTTTCAACCCTGACCTAGTGCTGTTCAGTGCTGAAGAGCTGTGGACTAATTCATGGCTAGTGAGACAAGCAAGAAAAATCAGTCACTGGATCACAGTAGTACACTTTATCTGCAAATGAGAAAAGGCTTGGGTTTTGCCCTTTTTTTCCACATGCAATAAGATATCAATGGCTGCAAAGAATCTTGAAAGAGAAATTAAAATGTGTGAATAAGTCTAATAACCGAAGATATTACACTTTAAATATACGGATGGATAGATACATAACATGCATGTACATATCTATGGATTTTAGAAATTACAGCTAAGATTGCCCTGTTCAAACTCTAAGACCACAGTCAGACAAGCTGAATACTTCCCTAGCTCCCCAGCTCTTTGCCTTGCTGAGGTCACAAGGCTATGTTTCATGGAAATGGAAAAAGAGAAGTGAAGGAGAATTTTGAAAACAATCTTTTTTTTTCAGTCCCATTTGCCACTTTTCTGTCTGTAAGATATGAAGGGAGGCACTAGTGCATGGTCTACTGAAAAGAACTTTTTCCTTCAGTAATGCATGGAGGAAGTATTTTTCTCCCACACAGGGCAGGTATCATAGACTGTGTTCTGGGGTGAGGAGAGATCTCAGGTGGCCACAGGAGAGCTATTAAACATTTGTGTATGGCTCCTGCTGACGCGTTCTCCTCAAGTAAGAGCAAGCTCCAACAGTACAGGCCCAAGTGGTACTGCTTCAGCAAATGTCCCTGTAACAATAGCTGGGAGTCTGCGTAACAGCTTTTCTCTGAAACCTTCATCCTCCAAGCACTTGGCAAGCTTCATTTTTCCTTGAAAGCATTTCAAGGTCTTCTCTCTGTAAGCGCACTGGGCAGCTTTTCTATCAGCCCATTTTGGAAGAAAATGAAAGTTTACTCACCAACTACATATCCATCTTTTCCTATGCAATATGTTGAACCCCATGATCCCCCAGCAGTGAGAGGGGCCTCACAGGTCAGGTGCAAGCATGGCACAAATGAGAGGACAGAAAATTAAGCTCTGCCAAACCTATGCTGGCTTGGGGACTGCAGCACAAACACGCATGTCTAGACACGGAATCAGCAACATCTAGTTGGGCTTATTAATGCTGTTGTGGAGGCAGCACTGCCAAAACCAGAGGCAGAGACAGCCTGATGGATAATGAAAGCATCAGCTGTGCAGAGACTGCTCAAGAAAGGCAATGGTAAAGTAAGGAGAGAAAATGGACCCAATCAGGCCCAGGACCCACTCAAAGTTATTTCATGTGAGGCATGTGACCGCAAAAAGATTGTAAGCCCAGCACGAGGACTTCAGATGATAAATCCTTCCAGATGGGACCCGTGCACTACTGTGCTTTCTGTCCGTTCTCCTGTTACAAAGGACTGGAGCCACAAAACTGCTCTCAGATCCCACGCATCTGTGGCAAACTAGCTCCTCTTTGAATTCAGCTTCAGCAGGTGTTAAAGGGAAGGGATTTCTCTTTCAGCTCTTGTTAGTATTTTCATCCCATTTTGGAATTTGTCTATCATTTTTATCTTTTGATTTAGAAATGTTAATAAAGATTGATGGTCTCCCTGAGGAAAAACAGGTGAGATAGCGCAAGCTGAATTATATCATCCCAATAAATCTTCTTTTCAAAACAAACACAGCTTTCTCGTCTTGCAAAACACTGTTCTTTAAAGGCCGTACTTTGTTTTTTAATAAAGAAGAAGGTCTTTCAACTGTGTTAACGATTAGCAAATGAAGATGGCAGCTAACCAAGATGCTCAGGCCCGTAGCTTTAGTCATGTCAGATTAATACATATAAATGAAGGATTCTGTAGTCTTCGCTTACAATGGCTGAAGTCATCGGGATTAGATGGCACAATTAGGAAAGGCTGAAGCATTGAGCCCAGAGAAACAGGGAGGGCAAAAAGAAAAACTGAAGAGAAACGAGCTCACAGAATATACACACATAAGGACACTGCTGCCTGCAGCCTCATTCGAGTGGTGAAAGATACAGAGAAATAAAAGAAGAGTTCCAGAAACAGCTTATAAAAATAATTAGTGGCATGAAAAGATCTACAGATGGAGAGAGACTGAAGAGGTCTGATGTGTTTAATTTAGATATAAGGGCACATGAAAGAGGTACACAAAGTAATGAATAGCACAGAGAAAGAACTCGGGGATTCTTTAATTATCCAGCTTTGTAATGCAAGAACAAGTGGGTATTCAGAGAAATGAAACCAATTCCAGAGAGTTCCCAGGCAATGCACAGGTAACCCGTGGAGCTGCTGGCTACATTTCATCACTGAGGACAAGAATTTAAGATGAATTTTAAAGTAAAAAAAAAAAAAAAAGCAAGCTCAATTAATAGTAACATGTACAATGACAACATACAGAGTGAAAAAACAACACATAAGAGCTAGAAATGCTGATGATTCAGGGGACCTGTCAAAACCAATCCTGCTTTCTCTAGGATAAAGCTTCATGTGTGGGCAGTTGTTACTACTTTCTACTACACTTTTTGCTTGAACCATCTGGTACCAGCCATGGCTTTTCTGATCAAAACTATTTTCCCGAGTACATTTTTCCCCTTTCAGCAGAAGATTGCCATGAGGTACATAGGAAAAATACTCCTTATCCCCCCAAAGCCCTCTCCCTCTGCTGCCTCAGACTGCGACAGCCCAGCCGTGCAGCACTGGAGACCCCGGGCTGCTCCCACCACCATTACAGCAGGAACACTTGCATTGCCCTGCAGCTGCTCCCATGGCCCTGGAACGCCTCCCCGGCGGTGCTTCATCCCCCCTCCAGCAGCAGCAAGGCTGGGCATCCCAAACTGACCGCCATTCCCAGGCATTTTCACAGCTTCCAGAGGGGCTGTGCGGGGAGATGTGCAGAGCAGGCACAGCACCCTGCCCCACACCAGCGCCTGGGGAGCAGGGAGCCTTGGTACAACCCGGGCCAGATGCAAAGGGACAGCTTTTGCCTCCAGAGGGCAGAAAAACGTTAATGGAGACAATAACCCAGCTTTCTGTTACTGCTCTACGTGCCCGCTCCTTTCTGTCAGCTACCTCAGAGAGGGAAAGAAAGAAAAAACGCCGAAGTGATTCATAAGGGCATGAAGCTTTGTCTCTCTGAATAATGAACTAACGGTTGGCCTTGCTGACAGCCCAGCGTCCTTTTACAATCTCATCAGCCTGCGCTTTGTTCCCAGGCCCTGCTCAGGCATCAGCCGAGGAAGTTCATCTGTCTCGGCAGTGCACGGTAATGATAGCAAGGGTTAAATACCACTTACATGGAGGTACAAAAGGCCGATATAATTTTATGTGAGGCCAGACAGCTGGTTTGTATAATTCCAGTTTTCACAGAGCATTTTCTTTCCAACTGCTATTTCTTTCCAATGCGTCCCCTTAAAAAAAAAAAAAACTTTTCCCTGTGAGTCAATTCTCTCGTTGGAGAATGCCCGCACGGCTCCAATTATCAGCGACACAATTCAAAGCTAAGTTCACTTTCAAACTCAGACCCAGGCTAAGGCTCCAGCACAAAAATTCTTACAAAAGTCCTCACCACTGAATCATTTAAGGACAACGTAGGGACGTTGTTTTGTGCCTACTCTGCTGAGTTATGTTGTGTGTTTCTTTTTCTTTAAACACTATTGCTCTACCTTTCTAAGAGCTCCCAGATAAGAACATCTGTTTTTAAATAATCTCAGTGCTGTTCTGGAGTTTCTACAGCATACAGTGACATAATCAGCTGCTTTTTATTAACTTGGTTGTTTGTGCAACAGCATTGGTGAATGTTCATCCATTCATCGCTGCACATCAAGCAACTGGGGCAGATCCAGTAGCAGGAGTGTTCAGTGTTTGCCAATTCTGATACATCAGCACTAACTAGCAGCTAAATTATGCTTCCCTTGCCTGAGTAGGCAGTCACTGAACACAAACACACACACACACACACTTGTTTACTGAATCTTCTTTCCTCCACATTTTAACAGCTAAAAAGTGAGCCGAAAACTAAGTGAACATTCAACGTGCAGCTGAATGCCCTTTCCCCTTTCTCCCTTGTCTCCAAGATTCTCCCCAGTTGTCGAAAAGTAGCCTTTGCCAGGGATACCCCAGCAACACAAGTACAGGATGGAGCTGATCCATGATGACTCCTGTAAACAGATTTTACAATGTCATGCACAGCTTTGCAAAATTTTGGAATACCATCCTGGAAGCTCCTGGGATTTCTTGTGGAGCATGAGCCAAATCTCCAACTTGCAAAGAGCTGAGGGGAGGGGGCAGAGCAAAGCAGGGTCCCAAATTGATTACATGCTGTGTGCTGCTCATATCAGCTCACTACTTGAAGCCTTTGGTATGACCTCCTGTTGAGGACGGCGTGAGGACACTGGATGTCACTCTCCAATCCAGAGGACTGGGCAGGAGCAATACTGAAAACTGAACAGTTTCATCTTTTCAACGATGTGTGCATTACCACGTAAGAGAGAAAGCCCCTTCACTGTGCTCGGTCTGACTGACAGCCTACTGAAGGCAAGTGGGGTCTGTCTTCTCTGCAAGTCTTCATAACGGCTCAGAGCAGTGGAATTGGTGCCTATCCTCTTAGAGGCTAAATGAAAAAGAATGGTGCTTGAAGCTTTTAATCATGGCACCTTCAGCTCTTAAATGCCTCAAAGACTGGATTATAGAGGGGTACACAAAAGAACTAGAAAATCCCATAGAGTCCAGTCTGATCTCTGGGACTGTACATTTTGTAACTACCCCTTTGAAAGCACTATCCTATTTGATCTGATTTTGACTCCTGCAATGACTGGATGTGGACAAGCCACTTGGCTGCTGTGAAGAAGCTGTGTGTGATGGAGTGAGCGGGTGCTTCAGCAAAAGGCAGGTCTCAATTTGTCCTGCGGTGCCTGATGATCTTACGGATTAAAAACAGTTTTGAAATGTCTGGACCAAAGCACTATTGCTGTCCCTGCTGGAACCAAAAGCACCTTGTAATCATGCCACAAGATGGCAAGTTTTATAACAAGCCCTCCTCTCTACCAATCTCCCACTGTAAATCCAAGAATGGGGATCTCCATGCACACCACAGACCCCCACCAAAATGAACAAAGCTGTAGATCTGGGTTTAAAAGGTAAGGGGGATCTAATTACACTTTACAAGCCACCTGCAGATCTTGAGTAAACTACAATTTAATTGAATCATTCTTCTGCAATTTGCTTTAAAAAAAAAAAAAAAGAAATGAAAGAAAGAAAGATATTGACTCATTATGGTTTCTTTGATCCTTTCCAACACAAGCATCTATGTGAAGAAAGCAATTTTCCTTCCCTGGGTCCTCCCCTATTTGTTTCCCGCAGTGCCAACCTGCTCCAGCAGGCAGTCCCAGCTCCTGCCACAACACTGCTTACCCTGCCCTCGATCTCTGTTAAAGACACAGCAGTTCTGATTAAACACCATCAACACCACTCGCGAGGCAGGCCTACTGTTACGGCTGGGTAAACCAAAGTGATTTCTAATCTCTACCTGGTCACAATGAAGAACTACCGCGGCAAGGCATTGCTTGTGACTTCCCCAGCCTCTTCAAGGATTTTGGGGGAGAGCTGACGCCTAATGAAGCCTGCTCTGGTCAGCACCGCTCAGGAATCCCAACCAAATTTAATGTCCCTCTGAGTCCTTCTATGCTGTAGCATCTCTTTCTCGAGAGACTTCATACATACATGATTATTTAAATATTCTTCTGCAGGTGAATGGTACCTACACTGCCTCTACTGTGCTTATGAACTACAGAAGAAAAGGAAATATTAGCTTAATAATGCAATAAGGTGATGGTTACAAAGCAAAGCTACAGCTTTCCATAACATTAGATTTACTGTGTTAAGCTTTTAATACTGTGAAAGATTAACAGTGACAGACTCTGTTGTAGACTAGCAAAAGCTATCTGCAATTCTTGCAACTTTCACATTAATCACATTTAAACATGCTGCTAACAGATGGGCATCATGGAGTGCTAGGTCTCTCACGAGCCAGTATTAACAAAAAGCATGTCTAGGAGATCTTGTGGCTTCTACAGATCAGAGAGATTGTATATGCATATACTTTATTATTGTTTTTGTAGGATATTATCTGTGATTATTAGAAAAGCTCAAGTTAAATAGATGACAGACTTCAGTATACATGAGTGGGAAGGGAAGAGGACGGGGGGGGGGAGAAGAGTCAAAATAAGACCACCCACACAAAGTTCCTCTAAGTCCATACTTCACATGCATGATCATGATTTTTCCACTACACAGGGAAAGCCTTAGATACGGCACTGCAAGTTTTCCTCCGACACTACTACCCACGCAAACCTTTTCCCAAAGCCCACACGCAAGCCCAAGCTGTGAAAAGTGCAATGCCAGACACCAGCCTGGTTGGACAGATAATGAAAATCTTTCCTCCCCTTTCATTAGTGCAGATGTCAAGCTCAGTGGGCTCTTTCTGACTGAAGTTGAGAGTGCACCTGAAGAGAACTGCAGCGTTAGCACTCAGCAGCCAGATAGAACACATCAGACATTTATTAAACTTCCCAGCACCATTTTTTAATTAAACCAAGTCCCACGGTACAACCTCATCTTTACATGACTGTAATTAACCAGGACATGTTGTCTGTAACGTAAGAAAGCTCACTCTTCTCTATGATCCAAGCCTCAAAAGAAAGATCGGTAACTGCAAACTTCAGTCCAACTTCAGCTTGGTCCTCAAGGGGCAAAATCTGCAGCTCTCAGCAAGAAGTTCTGCTTACTGAAGGAGGAATGGAATATCCCACCTAGAGGTACTACCTTCATTAGGTAGAACAGCACCAGCAACTGGAAGCATTTGTCCACTTAGGACCAAAACACTCTTGATGTAGGAAGTTCTCAGCCCCGCAAATTGCTCATCATTTACAAAGCAGGTCTGTGTACCTGGGGTACCTGTATCCACCACCAGAAAGCCCAGCCCACCTCATCCTCATCCCTTGTGTGATATCATCCCTGAGAAGAAGGGATGGGCTATCACCCTGCAAAAAAACTGAGGAACAGGGGCCTACAGAGCCCATGGCAGTACTTGCTTCACCCTACAGCGTTTAACAGAAGTTAAGGGACTCATCCAAGCACGCGATCTAGAAACTTTCTCTGTTCAACAGCAAGAGACAGACCCACCTTACAATGGGATGGATTGCCTAAAGCTTAGATTGATAAAACTTGGTGATCTGAATCCCACTAATAACCTTCACCCAAGCCCACATCATTAGTCAGCAGATGAATACAGGTCTCCTTGGCACTATTATTTTAGCTACTGGGCCCTCCTCCTCCTCAGCTCCAACCTGCAGAGCTAAACCCACCACAGGAGGGACTCAGCACCTGATTGGATCTGGGTCTCCTCTTCATGTCTCCCAGTAACTTCACAGAAAAAGTAATTATTGCCCTAACTTTAACATCTTCAGCAAAAACAGAGGGAACAGAAGTGGAGGGTACTTAGGGACCATCAGAAAAACAACCTCCTTTCGATGCAGCTTTTTCAGGAGGAGCATGATCTCCAGATTCAGACCCACTCCAAGCAGAGGCCAGAAACATCCGAGCTATTTTAAACAACTCGTGCTGTATCATGCAGCTCCTACAAACACAGCTTCAGTGAGTGGTCTTCCCAGGAGGGTAGGCAGCTTCCTCACGCACGCCGCCCCGCTGCCAACTCCCCTCCCACGCAACCTCGCTGACATGGCCACTTTGGAGGCTGAGCTGCACCCAGGCAGGGCAACACCGCTGCCTATGAACATGTGCAGGGGAGCCTGTTGCCTCAGAAAGCAGCTAGGTAGCAAAGGTGAAGCAGATGATAAACATCAGGTACACAGCGACCCCAAAGCTGCGAAGTGTCATGCGAAGAAAGGGGAGGTGGGAGACATTTCCCTTGCTACAAAAGGCATAGGAAAGCAGGAAGGAAAAAGGGTGCAGGATGGCAGACAGACCTCTGACGTGATTTCCCCGTCAGCATGAAACCAGGCTCCTCAGACCCCAAACTTGCAACGAAAGCTGTGGAGCCACATCCTGGTGCCCACAGGGTGCTTGGACAGGAGAGCACAAGTGTGAGGCTTCCAGGGAGGATGGTTCAAGTGACACTCCCAACTGACAACCACAGCTTCAAAATGCAGCAGGAAAAAGGCTGGACAGATTTGAAAGAAAAATTCAGGTGGGCTTTCACATAGCTCTACAAAATTGTAAAATGTTTCTGTGTTGCCATCAGGACACAAAGTAGTAGAGAGAGCTCTGTATTACGCAGATGAAAATATTCTTGGTATATAGTTTAACATCCTCATACCCAAGTACTATGGTCTGAAAGAAAAACAAAAACTACTTTGACACAGCAGATGTATCTTGGACTAAGAAGTATTGAAGTGCTGGCCAAAGTTCGACTCAGCCAGTTCCAGCCTCCAATACTAGAGCATTTAATTATGTTATCCAGCATTCAGCTCTAGGGATCTGTCCATCTGGCTCACGCCACTAGAATCAAGAAGCTGCAGAAGAACAGACTGCAGCAAACAACGTCAGCATGTGCCAGCTTCTACGGAGACACATTTAACAAGCCCAAGGTTGGCCTGTCTCAAAAGGGAACAGAGACAGAGGAGACATTTCTATGCAATAGTAAATACGAGTATTAAACATTCCTTCGGTGAACCTGCAAACTACACTGTAGACTCGCATCACTTTACCTTTCACTTTCCTGTCTGTTCTCCTGGAAGAATTAATTTCAAGAACTAGGCTGAGGTTTTCTACATTTTTATTTTTCAACCCTCACTGTAATATAGCAGGGGCAATTCATTCAAAAGCAAAGGCTTTACTCCTCTAAGTCAGAATAATAAGAACAGCAAAACAGCATCATGCCCACATTACCATGCAAGATGTACCCCACTTCTGGGGCAGGATCACCCATTACATCCAGACAAAGAGTTTCCGTCAATACCACCACAACCCCTCAAGGCCAGACTAATCTTCCAGTGTGAGAGGGAGGGGAGAGGAAGGGAAGGAAGTGAACTCCACCACAAGATGCTTTTGGACACAGAGTCAAAAAGGGAAAGAATGAGACACATCAGTTACCTTTAATTATTAACTTTGTAATAAGGGCTATATTATTGAATAGTTTGCCCATGTATTCAGCACATTGATGCTGATGTAGCTGTAAAAATTCTTCTCCCCTCTATTAAGCTTTTCAAAGCTCAATGACCAATGTTACCTTGCCCAAATTTTCCACTGGTCTTCCTCCTTTACCTCTGTGTATACAGATAGATAGATAGGTGTTTCTCTTCCAGTGACACACAGCATTTTCAGGAAGAAGATGCTGTCCAAACCTCTTCTGTTCCAACTATTGTTAGGAAAGGTCTGCACACTCATTCATTTTATGTCAACAGAGTCTTTTAGTCTCGCAGTCCAAGATGCTGCTTATCAGGTCAGATCTACAGCAAATCAGGAAGTCACATTCCAGAAAGGAAAAAAATAATCACTCTGAGCTGCAATATTTTGCAGTTCCCTCTCATTTCCTTTAACGAATTGCCATTCTGATGGGTTCTTCAGCACAGCACTTAGGAACAAGCAGATAAATGAAAAATACTTCTAATCTACATTAATAATTTGTGTTAAGTTCCACTTGGACAATTTCATAAATGAATAGCCATATTATAGCTGAGGAAGTTAGCTGTAACCTATTCATTCACTTGCAGACCCAACACTCCTCGAACAAGGGTGCTCATTTCCACACTGTACCTGTAGGCAGATGATTTTATCATTGGATATGATATAGAATAGTCCTGTGAATTTTGCGTGTATTGATAGAGGTCCCTAAAAATGCCTACAGTGAAAGCTGGGTAAATAGCCTGGGTCATACGTATACTCTAAACAGGCAGCCAAGCATCAACAGGGACCCTGAGCACAGGTCCTGCAACTCAGTCACACAACCACAGCAAGGCTGAGGCTGGCAGGGCCCTCTGGAGGCCACCTGGTCCAACCCCCTGCCCAAGCAGGGACACCCAGAGCAGGCTGCCCAGGCCCATGTCCAGGTGGCTTCTGAAGATCTCCAAGGAGGAGACTCCACCACCTCTCTGGGCAGCCTGTGCCAGTGCTCCGTGACCCGCACAGCACAGAAGTGCTTCCTGATGAGGGCTCAGAGTTTTGAGAAACATACTCATACACCTGGCCTGTCTCACCCTCCTCTCATCCAGGCCTCTCCCTGCTTTGTCCTTCCTCCTTCTCCTCTCTCAGACACAGGTGGTCAGCCCGGTCTGCAGTTGACCCACGATCGGGGCTGCTATCCTGGCTCTCCTTCCAGGTACACCAGCTAGCTTTCTTCAAAGGGATCAGGTCCAGAGCACCGCGGCACGTGGCATCTCTGGCACAGCAAGCGCTGGTGCCCATGGCTGGCAACTGCGCACCTCTCCGTACAGCATGGCTGTCTTACCACGGCCCTGCCAACTCACTGCACGGGGATGGGTGGCACAGCTGGCAGATAGCAGATATTTTGCTGCCTGGGTAGCCCCATGCAAGCAGCCCAGCCCCACAGATGGAGACATCTGCATGCCAACCAGTATTGCTTTGCCACTCTTGCTTGCAAAGGGGTTGCCCACAGGTTCTGGGCACCGACTCACACTAGCTGAGCTGCCACTTCCTAACAGTGACGGAGAGCTAACAGATCGTCAGGTGAGCCTATAGTTCTCCATTAGGAGGATTTTGTCCAGATTACAGCTTATCTGTCTTCTGTCTGAGCACCTAGGCTGCATCAAGCTTGTGGTAGCTATATCAGAGGCCAAAAAATATTGCTGAAATCATGAAGTAGTGATACTTATTTTAGGCTATTAGCAGAGTAATGACAAGATGATTGCCACAGAATACACTTCAGCTAGAGTGCAATTTCAAAGCAAAGGACCTTAAAACACTGATTTTAATGTGCCAGCCACAATGAATGCATTTATAATGTCTATTAAAAGCAGGTTATGTTTGGGGGAGGGGGGTTAATTAAATCTTAGCAGGTTATCAGTAGTTTATTAACTGAACAAGACAGCACCACATTAAAGATAATCAATGGAGAATAAACCACAGCCATAAAAATTAATACCATTCATTTTCACAGTGAGAGGGGGTTGCCTTTTCTGTTAAGACAAAGGTAAAGGCACAGGTGCATCCTTAATGAAACCATCATGAAAAAAGAAGCAAAGTATAGGATGGCCCAAAAGGAAAGTCATTTGAGGCATAAGTTTCCAAAAAAAAAAAAAAAAAGATTAAAATTAGAAAGAAATAATCAGTAATTCTAGAGGGGAAAGAGGAATACGAACAAGCAGTTTTGCAAGCAGTGGAACTAATGAAGCCTGGTTTTCTCCAGCTTTTATGTTGTGCAAAGGACTGACTTTCACATTGAAGAAAATGTGAGCTCCAACTGGAGCACTTTTTTTTTTTATTGGGTTGGAGCATTTATAAGGGATTCTTTCCCTGGTGGATTTTCTGGTGTCTAATAAAGAACAAGCCTTTCTTTCAAATGCAGCAGTAATAGTCTGTTCTCTCCTTTACCTGGCAGCCTCTCTTATGATCCCTACCCTGTGGCAATGTAGTTGAGATTGTAGTTGAATAACAGATACAAAATTTCTGAATGGCTGCTGTGAGATACATAGGTATGTCCACCCTCGCTCCTGTTATACATGCACAGAGCATGCTATGCCTTAATACTTGTTTCAGTAAGAAACCAGGCTAAAAATGGTGTTGTCAGAATAATCCGTCCTATAGAGAAAGATTAGTTTTGGCATGCTGTGTGCAAGACTTCATGCAATCTGCTGCGGACACCAAGACTTTAAGTTTCTGCAGCAATACTTGATGTAGGGGAAAGAGTGATTATGGGAGGGGAGACGGAATATCTTCAGCATGCTGAGGTAGGAGCCTCTGTGATGATGTTAACTGCTGGGGTACAGGAAAGCCAGGAGAGCTGCACAGCCCAAAGCAGCAGAAGCTGTGCTGTGCATCTGGGGGAGGTTTTAGAAAACTATGAGAAATCCACCCCACCCCCCCAAAAAAGGAGGAGAAAAAAGAAAGATGCTTGCATGCAAAACTTGGACTGTGCAGAACTATGTAGTTTCCAGGGTAAGATATGGCCATGTCAAAGTCAGTGGTCAATCCATGATATATGCATTTCTTTTCGAGGAATCACTGTACATCTCTTGACTATCCCCCTGTACACAACACCTCACTAAAAACCTCTTCACCAAAGAAAGGACCATGCCTATGGCAAGAACTGCCTCTTTTCTTCCTGCAAGTAAACAAACAAACCTTATGGGGTAGGAGGGGGAAATGGAGCTTGGCAGTGCCCTCTCCTTGGACCCACTTTGATTTGCATGGTAAGTATTTAATCATAAGTAATCTCTCACTTCACTTAAATCACCCCTTATCATATCTCACTAAATACCGGACACAGCGAAATGTGTGCCACATTACAAAAAGTTTGCGTCTCAGCACCACAGCAAGTTACTGCTGCCTATCCTGAGCTTCACCATCAATAAGATCTGATTTCCGCAATCACAGGCAATCACAAACTGTCTGAGGAGAACAACACTTAGTAGCACCTTTTTTTGAAAACAAAAACAGAAACAAAACACACAAGCAAAACAGAGCATGCACAGAGAACCCAGTTTTGCCTTTAAAGCAATCCAAAGCCCGTGCTAAGAGAGGAATTTTTCAATGCCCCCCACATAATTCATTCCTAAAAATGGCACGATTCTGCAGCCACAGAAAGTTACACACAACGTCGAGGAGAGGGATCAGCACCTTCTCCCCTCAAGGTGCCCTCCCTCCAGGCCAGCTTAAAGGTCTTTTCAAACATCAGCAAGCTAACAAAAAAACTTTGAGAAGGCAAGGGGAAAAGCTGCAGAGGCCCGAGCGAGCTATGCATATTTATAGCACAAACACACCGCCCTATGCTCATTCTCCTTAATCACATGCACACGCTAGCAAGACAGCTCCTCCGAACTTTCTCAGGGACTCAGCCGGAGTGGCTATAGTTCAAAGTCCAACTGCCTCTGCAGCTGAAAAGAAAGAAAACTACAGTGGCTTTGTAAGAATTACAGTGATCCTATTAAAAAAAAAAAAAATGCCATTCCCTGCTGGGACTTAACATGGCAGTGCCACGCAGCACTCATTGAATCTAGCAGCATTTCAAGCACACAACTCCTGGTCTAATTAAACCATGGGCTTAATTAGGTTCCCATCACTATTGCTTTCTTCCTGCCTTCAGCCAAGAAGGTATAAGAAAAGATTGTCCAATACAGATACTGCAATTTAAAGTCTCAAGTTAAGAACACAGTGGGTGTATATCTACTATAAAATCTACCCTAAAAACATGCCAGTTGTTAAACTAAGCAGTGCATTAGAAGCAGTTAGATATAATGAAAATGTAAATGGAAAGTATTCTGGGGAGATGCTTCAGCTAAAAACAGCACACACTGTATGCTATCTTTTATTTTAATCATGCTCTAAGCCCTGCCTTTTTGAACTTTTTATAAATTCTGCTATCTCCCTTTGCAGTTACTTACATATTGGTATATAAATTCAAAGACGAGAAGCAATTAGGAATGAAGCTAAGACTCCCTCTCTTGATGCTAATACATCAAAGGAAGTGAAAAAACTCCCCCCACATGCACACTCAGTAACACTGAGAGCTTCTGCTCTTCACAGCCTAATAGCTCAAGTAGTTCCAATGGAGAGCCTGATGTCAGATTCCGATTACATGGAGATGCCAAGTGATTGGAAAGAGCAGCTTTTGAAAATCCCAGCTCTCTGATTCAGAGACCACACAGCTGCGTAGCAATGCTTTTAAAATGCATGTGTGTATTATTCACATGAGCTGGTCATATTTTTTCCCCACTTTGGGCATTGTAACATTGGTTTTAAGAGTTCCCTGGGGGTCTCTGATTTGGGCACAACACACCTATGCATGTGTGAAGGAAATGTGTCAGATTAGGGGCTTTTCAAACAGCCAGCGCTCCCCTGCACTGGTTCTGCTTTGCTGTCCAGTTGGGAGACAGGAGGAGCCAGGGTGTGCCTTTCAGCTCCATTCTCAATAAGTCTGCCTTTGCGAGATGGGGCAAGGAGAGGTTGTGACTGGCTCATGCTGGGCAGTATTAAGGGCCAGTTTGCCATGTTTTCTCCCCACCTTTGCATATCTGTGCCAGACTGGCCATAACCTGATCCTTGAAACTTAAGCCACAGAACAGGCAAACCTATGTAAGAAACGTCAACAAAACCTGCTTCTGCTGAACCAGAAGAGCAGTTGAGTGGCACCGTTATACCAGGTATTTATATTTGCTTCCTGCAAATCCTTCTCTCAGTCCAAGGACATTTGAGAATTACACAACAGTTTTTTGGAAACTCTCCAGGCCCTTCATCTTTCATAAAGAGAGACTACCATCTTTTATGTATGTGAATAAACAGGTGAATGACCTTCCCATGTCCTCAGTAAGTTATCAGAGTCTGCTTATTTCTTAATCTCCAGATCTCTCCTATAGCAGCATGAGAACCAACCAAAAGTAGGAATGCCTCCGTTGATTTCACCGGAACACTTATCTCACGTCTCCATATGAACATACATTAAATTATAAAAGATCTTAAACAGAAGCACAGAGTTTTAAAGGGGCTGTGGGAAGTATTCACGTTAAGTCATCAGATCCACAGTAAGTGCAAGTCTCTTATCGGCCTGATTCCATTTTCTCTGCAGTCTCACTCCTGGGTAAAGGAGACCTCACTGGTCTTAAAGGAGTTGAGCTATTCCCACCAGGATTTCTAATAAACACACTGGAGACCCTTGTTTGGTGTTTGAGTATGAACCAGAAAGAAGTTCCATTAATGGCTATGATATTGCACAGCTATATAGCTGCAGTGAGGTGGGAATCCAGCTCTGGGTATATTTGGATATCAGGTCTTTTGTCTGGGAGGCTCTCCATCTAGCAACAAAATCCTCAAATATTTCAAATCTGTTACATCAGTTTAAGCATTGTTTGTGGGATGAAAATCAACTAAAGAACAGGTAAAGGCCTTCTATATTACACCAGTGGAAGACCAAGTAAATGAGATTCAGCAAAATTCCTGAAGATTTACATCTGTTTAACAGGGAATGGCTTCAGAGGAAAACCACAGCTGCCTGCTATTCATCTGTTACCAGGTTATGCCAGACAAAGGTTAGCGAGTCTACCTGAGCGCTGAGCTCTCAGGGCCTTTCCGCTGAAAGTCCCACTGACCTCAGCAGGACAAAGGATTTTATACTCTGCTTTTATCTGCAAAGACGCCAGGGTCTGCTTTACACAAGTCAACATGACTGAAGGTGACAACCACATCTTCGAAAGCACTACGCCTCTGCCAAAGAGACATGACAAATTTCTTCCCCTTACATTCTATCACGTACTAAACAGATGAGAAAAATCTCTCAACCTCAGGCTTTGTACGATTGTGCTCTTGTGTAAAAGGTCTTCTATCACCACTCTGTAAACAAAGATAAGGAATCTTTTTCCTAAGTGACAGCACTCTATCTAATGTCATGGGCAAGGTACAAATGGGATTCTTAAGTTAGCAGGTTTTTCTTCCCACATTTCTTTGTTGTTCTGACAGTATGGTTTGGCCTCCCACTCCTGCAGACTCTGCTAACTTGACATCAACCCTCTGCATTTAGAAGAAGCCAAGCAGTGAGGAAATTATCCAACTTTCCCACACCCACAACTCGGGTTGTTTGCATTAATGGGAAAAGTACAGTCAAGCGCAGTAGAGTCCTATAAAACAAGCAAATAAGCAACAGCAAGCACAAAAACTAAACAAACAAACAAACAAACA
>VXAA01004177.1:308566-373510 GCA_013399115.1 Anseranas semipalmata | reverse complement strand
AGGAGGGGCCCCGGGGCAGCGGGCGCGCCCGGGCAGCCGGGCAAGGAGCGCTGCTCCCGGAGCAGGAGCGCTGAGATGCTCGCAGGCGGCCCTGCGAGCTGGAGGTGTGCAAGGAGCAGGCACGGAACGGAGCGCACACCGCAGGTTATAGGTGGTAAATATGCAGAGCGGATGCCACGGGAAAAGCTGCCGCAGAAGGACAGCCGCAACAGCTGCGTTCCGCAGTTAGGAAGTGTTAGGTTGAGCTTGCCCTTAACTTGTCGTCCTTGCACACGTGTGTTGTGATGCGGTCCGCGTTACGTGACCACACGCAGTCGGCTTGCAATTACCTGTGGTCAAACAGCCTGAGCTGCGGACACCCTCAAGCAGCTAGCTCAGCCTGCAGTCAGCAGCCCCGGCCCCGCGCCCGGGGGCGAGGAGGGCACCGCGCCTGCCGCTGCCTGCCCTGTCCCAGCGTCGCATCCCCGAGCCTCCTGGGTGGCTGCAGCTCGGGTGTGACGCAGGGGCAGCGGGCAGGGATGCGAGAGCCGTCGCAGATCTTGGGGACCGTGCTCACGCAGAGCTGGTAGGGTCTGTTGGACCTGCTAAAATCGCTGGGACGTTTGTACCCCCCATGCCAGAGTTTCTTCCACAGCAGGGTGGCCTTTATCCCTGGTAATGGAGCACGGACAGTACTGCTCTTCCCACCTGTGGGAGTCATGGTACATTATTTATAATCCACTGAAAGGTATTTTAATATTTCACTTGAGATTCATAAATGGGGTAGGGAGGGGGGCGGCTAAGTTTTAATGCTACAGAAAGAGCAGCAGCCATCCAAACAGCTGTGGGATCACAAGAAAAGGACCACAGGAGTCAAACCTGCTGGAAGCAGCGTTACAGCCCTCACCAGGTGGGGATAAAAGCTGGCATTTAGGGAAGCAGCTGTCAGTCGCTCATCCCGCATTGCTCTCGGGCATCCCGATGGATTGGGCCATTCGTAAAAGGTGGAAGCTGAAGGAGGCAGGATTTCTGCACCCTGCTACAGCCTCCTGGTTGCTACTGTCATCTGGCCAGCTCAGGTGGGACAGGAGCCTTCTCAGCCTCTGTCCTGTTCAGCTCTCTTCCTTCCCCATAGAAACCTCTGGTTCCTGCAGCATATTCTTACTCATCCTCTTCCTCAGCAAAGCTACCAGAAGCCAGTGCTTGCTCTTCCCTTACTTTTCCCTGTCGGTTATTACCACTCCACATCACTGTTAGCTCCCTGGTCTGTCAGCAGCTCTCTCCTTGTCCAGGGCCTGGAAAGGCACAGCTCCTGCCAGGGACACTATTGTCACCTGTCAGTGACGATTGTGTGACTTCAGTATGCAGCAGTGCATACAGAGACAAACAAAGCCAACGTCAAATGGGAGTTAACTCGTTTAAAAGAGGCAGGTCCTGTCACAGCTGTGAATCTCCACCATAGTGAGCGTATCTTCGTTTTGGAGGTCTTGTTGCGTTTCCATCCTTCTTTCCATGAGTTTTTCTTTTTTTCTTTTTTCTTTTTTTTTAGTTTTTAGGCTCTCTCCATAGCCAAAGGAGAGGGTAAAATTCTCACATGAAGGATTTTGAACACTTACCTCAGCCCTGAAGTGCCCTAGAAGAGCTTCCTAGGCTGAAGTTAAACTTCAAGATTATTCCCTAAGGTGTTCATTTGTGAACATGCCTGGACCAACCTTCTGCATCAGTAGATTTCAAGATGCACTTGCAGACCTCAGAGATCGAAACATGTCAGAAAGAGTACCAGTCATGAACAGAGATAAGATTGTGAAGCAGTTCCTTATTTGTTTATTTACTGCAGGAAAAGCTTTCTGCTGGACTGTACTGCTTGCCTGCATGTGGGCCTGTTAGAGCAGGTCCGGAGGAGGGCCATGAGGATGATCAGAGGGCTGGAGCACCTCTCCTGTGGAGACAGGCTGAGGGAGTTGGGGTTGTTCAGCCTGGAGAAGAGAAGGCTCCAGTGAGACCTCATGGCGGCCTTTCAAAACTTAAAGGGGTCTTATAAAAAAGACGAAGGACAACTTTTTACGCAGGCAGTTAATGATAGGACAAGGAGGAATGTTTTTAAACTAAAAGAGGGGAGATTTAGATTAGATGTTAGGAGGAAATTCTTTACTCAGAGGGTGGTGAGGCACTGGAACAGGCTGCCCAGAGAAGCTGTGGATGCCCCATCCCTGGGAGTGTTTAAGACCAGGTTGGATGGGGCTTTGGGCAACCTGGTCTGGTGGGAGGTGTCCCTGCCCATGGCAGGGCGATTGGAACCAGATGATCTTTAAGGTCCCTTCCAACCCAAAGCATTCTGTGGTTCGATGATTCTATGTGCATAAGCTGTATTCCCTGCGCTGGTTGCAGTGAATTTAGATTGGGATGCTGCTGTGGATGGCATTGGCTTCACCCACGGCAGTGAAAGACTTCATTGTGGTTTGCTTCAGAGACAGATACATTATGGGGGTGGAAGACTGGGCGAAAAGAGTACAAGAAAGTTCCTCCTTGACCTCTGACCAGTGCTGCTGGTTGTGGGCAGGCCCCTGGTCATAAAACCCAGCAGCTGTTGTGCAACTTCACAGCCCCTACCCCCCTACCACAGCTGTGTTCGTCCCCCCGGGTTTGCATTTGTTGCTAACCTCCTTGCTCAGGTGTGATTTTACAGTGACACCAGCCAGGGGATATTCATGCTGATGGAGGTGGAGGGCAGGACTGCTGACAGATCAGAAGGGATCAGTGGTTCCCTGATGCAGTGCGGTACAGGAGACAGGGAGATGGGATTAGGCAATCTCGCCCAGTTTGGCAGGATTGCTCTGGCCTGCTGCAGTACGTCTTGCTCTGCAGTGCCAAAAAGGGAGGAGAGGCTGATGAGTGCTTCAGGCTATTGTCATTTCCTCCTCTTTCCACGGCTGTCAGAAGGATGCCTTTAGGCATCATATTAATGAAGTTATGGCCTTTTGACCATAACGTGGCATCTGTCATCGCCAATGCTAGCCCCCCTAAGTATATCATGTATGTATTCCCAGCATAGATGTCACAGGCAGCACATTACCAAACCTGTACCCACTCAGGCTAGCAAAAAGTATCCTTGTTCAGAAACTCTCTTCAAGTTTAAGCTGTCTTTCTGCACTTAGACCAGATAGTGACACTCATTGATCACGCCAAGGCCACATTAACAATAAAAGCCCATTAGCCAGGAAAGTAGCGCAGTCAGGGCAGTCTGCTGTGAGTCTGGACCTGCTCATTTAGATCTCACAGCCCTGCCAGTTTGTTTCAGCAGGAACATGTTAAGACCATGTCCAAAACAGAATTTTAGCTGGGAAATGCTTCTGCTGAAGAGGCTCGCTGGGTTTGAATGGCTTAGTCAGGCAAAATGCTGGTAACTCAGCTTTACACAGCATGTCCTGCATTCACCAAAACACTCTTCTGTTCTGGACACCAAGGTGATTTCCTCCTTCAATGTCGTCTGGCCTTTGAAGGCAACACCGCTGACGTACTAAGGCACACCTCTTCCCACTTCTAGTTCCCACTTCCATATGACTTTATTGGCACAAACAGCTATACAAGTGTAGTCAAAGCAGGTGAGAGACCATGAATCTCTTCCGGGAGCTGCTACATGAATAGGTATATAGGTATGAATATTCCCTGTTCATCCTTGCCCCCACTATCTCTTACAATACTCACAAATACACTGTTGCTCTCTGTTTGCCATTACACTAATGCTGTGCAGACTGAATTTTCTCCTGTGTGCCAGGCTTGGGCATCCCTTTTCCTCACTGCTCTTTGAGAAAAATAATTCTGTGAATCTCAGTAAAGCTGTTTCCTAACCTTCCTCCCGCTTCCTGGTGAGGAGGTGTATGGACATTAGAACAGTGAGTGTTTCTCAGTGTTAATCTCTCTTTCCTGTCCCACTGGATTTCTCCAGCCACAGGTGTGCTGTCACGAGCTTGCATTCTGATTCATCGTACTACTGCTTTTTCTGGTATTTGTTAATATTTGTATTATCATAAACCTCTTCACTTTTAAACTATTCCCCCACCACTTTAGTCACCGTTTTAAGTAGGAAAAATGCAGGGCCTGCAGGAGCGTTTGTACCCGTAGCAAAATGAATAATTGGGCTCCACAAGGTGCTGCAAATCATGTAGTGTGGGCAAAACAATTAAAACCTGAAAGTTAACTCCCTTTCTCCAAACTCTCTTAATTACAGTTGTTATAGAGTTTACTTGTAATCAGAGTAGGGATGACATTTCAAGCTGAAGAGTGATTATTAAATTGATACTTTCTTTAAAATGTGCCTTAAGTCAAGGCTGACACGATAATTGAGTTTTATTACTAAGAAATGTCTGTTTTAATAAGGAAACTTCCTTATCTCTCTAGCAAGTTCATGTTAAGTGCACATCTACTGAGTGCTTTCCATCAGTACTACCTGGCATTGCAAATTTGCAAAAACTCAAGTTTGAGTTTTTGCATTGAGTTGCAAAAAGTCAATGGAACACTTCCCTGAACAGCAAACGCTGCAATTTCCTTTGATATCAATATTAGTTTCACATTCATACATCCCCGAAAAGGGTATCGACTGCTGGCACTGGGAGACATCAAGGAGGAAAAAAAGAAAGCTGTTTAACTACTGTTATCATTTATACCTTATACCTATTATTTAAAAATAATAATGGTTCAGAATGTGCAATAAATCTAAGACCAAACCAAAATGAAGTTGGGAATTTCTGGTAAACATCAGGGTCCCCCCAAAAACATTAGACAGTTCCAACTACTGTAATATGATGAGTGTAATTATCCATGCCATTGTCCTAGAGAATACTGCTCCGTGTTTGTTGGCTCAGAAAAGGAGAGTTATGCACAGGACATGTGGGATGCTTGCCCCAGGCTCCATAGCAGAGGACGGCACGGCAGAGCGACCGCACTGCGGCAGCGGCCTCCTGCTCTGAGCTGCACTTCAGCAAAGGTGGGCTATAACACGGTGGTGGTGCAGCCGTGTTTCAGGAAAGGGCTGGTGGGTATGTCTCTGGATGGCAAAGCTCTCAAACTCAAGTCAGGCTCTAGTTTATACAGGAGAGCTCTGCCATGGGACGCGTGGGGCAAAATTGCCTGTGTCTTCAGCCTGTCTGGAGGATATGCAGAGGGAGTGGTTAATTTGATCTCAACAGGAGCAAGTGACAGGACGACAAAAAGGTAACAAAGGTGGTTATACCTTAAGAAACCCTGATAAAAGAAGAGGCAGACAAAAATAATCTGTATTTGTTACAAAGAAACATAATTCACTGAAGGAAAGCATAAGGGAGAAAGAAGATGTTTTCCTTGCAGTGTGAGATCCATCCACCCTCTATGTTGCTCTGACTCCTTAATTACACTTGATTTGTTAGCAGTGGGGGTTTAACCTGCACATGGTGGGTATTTTCACTGTTCTCTTTAATTTTGCCTGCTGGCATCAGGCAGTTTGTGCACATCAGGCCCAGTCTGCAGCCTTGATTCAGGACTCAGCTGACCTCAGCTGACACTTTGCCTATATCAGGACAGGAGGAGCAACACTAGTGTAGAAAAAGGAAGATTTATTGGGAACAGAAGGTGAAAACCCCATCATCCACCAATGATCATTTGTTCAATATTAACAACACGCGTTTTTACACTTCCCAAAATAATTTTGGCACATGCTGATTGCATGCTGAATGTGTTCTAGCTTTCTATCATGTGGTCTAAATGTGGAAGTAATTTCAAGTTTCTGTACTCTGCTGTTTATCCCTCTCTTCTTTGTTTCAAACGCAACACTAGTGTAGAAAAAAAAAATAAAATAAAATAAAAGAAAAGAAAAAAGAAAAAAGAAAAGAGAAAGAAAGTAAAAGAAAAAAGAAAACAAACCAACTGAAGAAAAAACCACCAGCTCGCTGTTCATATTGCCTAAACAAGACCAGTAGAAGGCCAGATCCACCCCTAACACTCATGGTGAAGAGGTGAGAAGGAGGCTGCCCTGGGAAAGGCCAGGTCACGTTAGTGCCTCTGTGATTCCCACTGCTTCTCCCCGAGGGAGGAACTCCAGCGTTGATGAGATGGGTGTTCGGCTCACCTGCATCCTTCTGTGTTGTGGCACGACGTTATCCCACCCAGCCCTGGGTGCTGCTTGGGTAGCGGCGCTCCATGAGTAAGCTGGCTTTGCGTTTTTGAGTCAGGTAGGTCTGTGTCCCAGGTTTGCTTGCAAAGTCCTGTGTCAGCCATCATCTAGAGTTTTTCGGTGAGCTCCTGCCATTGGGCTCTCTCTGGTTTGGATTCCAGCAGAGGAAGACCGTGAGTGAATCAGGCTCACCTACCCTTCAGAGACTACTGCAGGAGAGCCTGTCTGGGTATTTCAAGCTCTGGCCTGCGGTCTACAGGCCATATTCCAGCTCAGTGTGGCAGAAGTTTCTCAGAAAGTCCGTGTTCTAGGGGTCAAAAATAGCAAAAAAGCGAGCAAATCAGATTTGAAGACCACTGGGGCAAGTAAATTCAAAAGCTCATGCTGCCCTGCACGTACTCTTTCCATCTGTATGATTTCCATTATGAATAAAAGTTTGTCTGCCAGGAGTAACTCTTTGATTTTGAAAGAAATCAAAATAACAAAAGATAAATAATTGCTTAGTAGGTGGGCTAATTCCTTCTTCCACATCTTTGTCCGCAACGGAGGCAAAAGGAGTAGCTTTACGCGCAGTGGCTTGGCAGTGCCTCCAACCCCCCACTGATAGGGTGGGAAGGCACCCCAAACGCTGGTGTTTTAACTCCTGCAGCAGAGCAGGGCATGCCGGTGTGTGCTTTTCGGCAGGCTGAGCAGCTCTGGCATGTGGCGGTGCCCGGCATTGGCCTGGCTTTTCGGAAGAAGCTTCTTTTGACATAAATCATTCTTAGTCCAAGACAACTTGTGGTCTCATCGTGGCCAGTCAAATCAGCTCCCTGTTTTGTTTAGCTAACAAGTAATACTTTAAGTGCTCTGAAAACGCACCATAATAGGAAAAGTCTGACAGAGTAAGTGATTACCGTTTCAAAGGCAAACAAAGTTTATAGAAGCATAATTAGTCATCTGCTCTTAAACAAGAAAAATATGGTAGAGGAACTGAAAAGATAATTTTTGGGTTTGAGAGAGATACAGAAACATGTTAAATAATGGAATGTCATTAGAGTCTACATTTATTTTAGGGATAAACAGGGCTATTATACAGTTACCCACATTTATGTCTATTCCTTCTGTGCTCTGCCTAATGGGCTCTGTTCGTTGTATACAGAAAAAAAATCAGCCCTATCCTGTTTACAGTTGAGCTGCAATACACTTAAAATTACTACTTCAGATTTTGTACATTAACTCTGTCTGCTGGCAAGAGGAAAACCCTCTTGTATTATACAATTATGGCTTCGAGCTGCAGTAACGAAGAAGTTGCGCAGGCTGGGGCCTGCTCTCCCATGTCTGGAGGCGTCGGCAGCAAGTCTGTGGTTGTGGTCGCACAGAAATGGAGAGGCAGACCTGGGCTGCCAGTCAAAACAGCCTGCAGAACCAAGCTGAGTGCTCCAGGAGCCACTGCGGAGCCGGGCCGAAGTCCCCAGCTTGGGACTGCGGCGTTCATTCACGAGGCTGAGTCCCCAGCCACCAGATCCTTCCTCCTAAAATCCCCTGGGTGCAGCTGGGATGAGGCCAGGCTGGGTCAGGGACGGAGCCCTCCGTGCCGTGGGGAGGTGAGGTGTCCAACAGCACCAGTGCAACCGTGGCACGTGCCGACACGTGTTCCTGGTGGGCGAGCTGGGCAAGGAGCTGCTGCCCAGCCTGGGGAGAGTCACGGCTGGAGGATGGTGGGTCAGACTCGGGAGTATTCACACTGGAATCAAATGAGCTACCCAAACCAGCATAAAATAAGGGAAGGTCAGTGGGCATTCACGTTAGACAAGCCAGTCTATGTCTGCACTCATAGCAAGGGGTGAAGCATGGTGTGGAGATCAGTGAGCTTGCCAGCTGTAAAACCCACTGTAAAAGCTGACAACAAAAGTCACTTTTGAGCTCCATGCCGCCATTCCTGACCTGCTACAAAGTTAACTCATAAGGTTAGATTTGCTAATTTTGCAAACATTGTTGAAAACACAGCATGGGCATACCTGTAGTTACTCCAAAAAGAATATAGAGCAGTGCAGAGAATAGGATTTCAAGAAGAATCAGAAGAAATTCCACTGATAACTGGCCTACATGGTGAGAAAAGAGACCCAAACTCAGATATAAGTTAACTGAGATTTTCTTCTACATCTTATTGACCTCTGGGATAGAGAATCTAACAAAGCTGTGATTTATTTACCATAGAAGCACTCAAAGGATACTGCATAACTTAGTGTTCTGGCACTGCAAAAGTTATTTGCAATAATGAATTTTTAAAATTCTTTGGAGAAAAGTGAGTGTGTATTCCCTTCCCCCACCAAATTAAAAAGAGAAAGAAAAAAAAAAAGAAAGAAAGAAATTGCAGAGAAACATTCAAAGCTCATTAAAAGTGGATGGTGAAAATAGATTACAGGGACTTCAAAGACTCACAATACTGGTTAAGAATCAGCTCTCTTTTCAAAGAAAATGTTATTAGCTAATCCTTGAAATTTGGGTTTTGGCAGATGACACAGTATTTCCTGCAGGTGCAGAAACAAGAGGTGTTAAAAGAGTTTTGGTAATGCACAAAAACCTCCCAACTAGAAGTAAGATTCCATCTGTTGAATCCAGCCTGAGTAAACTCCCTGATTCCTCATACATGCACTGAAATACAAGCAGCATTTAAGGAGGAGACTCTAACCTGCACGAAGCTGTATATCTCCTTTACTGAGAAAGCTAGTCTGTTAAGTAATGCCTTTTTTTTCTTTTTCTTTTTTTAAGGAAAAAAACCTTTTATTGCTGCTATTATCAGTAACATCAGAGGTACTAACCAGAAAAGCCAAAGCAATATCTACCATAAACAACATCTGTATACAGATAACAACTGCACTAATAAGACACCATAAGTGTGCAAACTTCACTCCCCACCACTTTCCTGCTTACATCAGTTTGGTGATGCTTTGACATACTCTCTCTTTTAAGGGCTTCTTTACAACCTCCCTCATATCTTTTTTTTTTTTTTTTTTTCTGCTTTATCCATGGCTAATCCCAGCTCCTCCATTAGTTACAAGTCCCTGGTTATCAAAAGAGACAAGACCAGCCACATCTCACTTCAAGTCCTTTGTTAAGCTGAGATCCTTTGGCTTTGATTTAAAACCCAGCTATCTCACAATGACAATTTTCCCACTGAGACTTTCACCTAGAATTTGGCCCCAAAGATGCCCAAAGCTGTGTCTTACTGTTCCCATGGCAACCAATTGCTTGAAGTCAAATAACTGGACATAAGATGCCCTTAGTAGTTAGCAACCTGAAAAGGAGCACCCGAATCAATAAGGGATGATGGAATAGCAGTGAAATTTTCCAGGAAACATATTTCTGTTTTCTAGCATCCAAAAAGTTGTTCTGTTGCTGTTCCTTTTGAAATATACTCTAACTTTTCTTATAAATTCATTGCAAAGGCATACGGCTGCATGAAAGTCAAACCATGGCACAACTGAAGTACATGGCTTGTAGAAAAGACGCCATGGGACATTAGTCCATGAAGCCTACCATTAATGATAGAGACCCATGTCTGTGTACATTATGAGACGTAACTCATACGGGGACAGAGTAAAGCATACCCTTTTACCGAGTACTTTGCACCAGTCCTGAAGAAAGTAATTTAAATTTTTTTTGAGATCTTGAGTATGGTATATAGGCACTTGCATTTGCTTGTAAAAGGCAGCTTATCTTATTACTCATACGTTCATTCTCTGAAGTGTATTTTTTCCGCATACACAGCATCAAATATACAGTGATGAGGCCTAATATCAGAAAACATGACATAGTTGCAAATGTTATTAGAGCCACCTCCAAATACAAAGGCGAAGAGACAAGGTAAGAATTTTGGCCAGGGTAGATGGTCTGTTTGGCTTCAGCATGTAACGTAACTAGGTATTTTCCATTAAATATTTTCTATTAAAGTTCTCTGAACTAACACTGCTGGAGCTGGAGCAGGAGGTGGAGTTTGGTTGTTGGCATCAAATATGATTAATGCAGCATTATTAAACAGGCATCACAAGCAGTAGACAACTATGTGTCAATAATAATAATAATAATAATAATAATACAGGCACAAAAGCCACCTAGGTCCACATTTAAGACATTACACAAGTGTCTTGATTTTCAAAAGCTTCTCTTACTGTCTCTTCCTGCTCTAGTTCTATTGATATTTACGCAGATGCATCAAAAGACCCGCTGAAAAGCTTAATCTAATATAATACTGTTCAGATAACAAGAGAGCTCAGGAAATTCAAATTGTTGCCAGAAGAGAGGTTTAAAACAGCTTGGGTGTTATGGAATATTTATTGCTCAAAGAAAAATAACCCAGAAGTTGGTAAGTGAAATAAACATTTCTGGAAATATAAAGGTTATGTCTTGAGTGCAAGGCATCCGAGTAGAGCTGTGTAATTTATTGCAGTCCTCATTCCCTATTCACAGATTTATTTCCCTGTAAGTGACTATAAAATGATGTTGGGCATACTGCAGGATCACCCCCCTGACACAGGCTCTTTCCTGTGGGCAGAGGTCCTTGAGGGCAGGTGGGAATGAGTGGGGAGAGAGGCTGCAGGAAAAAAAAGCACGTGTTGGTGGGTACTCTGGGGGTACTTCTACCTGAAAGTGAGGCTCTTAATGGTGATTATAAACAATAATTAAACCATGTACAGCCCCTGTACTCTTAATTTTGTGGGCTGGTGAGTTATCCATCTTGCTAAGACCTCAACCGTGCTCTAAAAACGCCTGTATCTGTCCCTGGTTTATAAAGGCACTGGCTTTTGAACCTGGACATCTCAGTTACAAACCAACATCAAGAGTCAGATGGAATGAATTTGGGCCCCAATATCTCCCTTTTGCAGCAAGATATGCTCACACTTTTCTCACCACCTTCTGTATTAGTTTAGCAATATTAGGGTTTCCAGTGAACTTCCTGGAGTCTCTTGCTCTGCTCATCTGGACAGCAGACGAACAATGACCCCTGGAAAATTTTGAGGGAGCATAAGCTATCTGGGGGAAAACATTGGAAGAGTGGCCATAGTGAATTATAAAAGCCACAGTGCTTATAAAGTACCTTGCTGACTTTAATCAATCTAGCTAGGTAGGAAGAGTGAGCAGGATAGCCAGTTTACAGGACATGGTACTGAATTACCATGTATGATTTCTGCAGCGTGGAAACTATTTTTGAAGGCGCTATATCAACTGTTCATTACCCATTATGTTCAAAAAGAAAACACCTTCCTTTCCATTAACTGGGATGGCAGTTTTGTTGGCAGTTCTCCACATGTAAGAATGATATCAACACCATTATACCCGACCATTGAATTTGAAGTATTGGCTAAGAGTTTTATGCGGATTTCTCCATGGCTGCTGTT
Source organism: Anseranas semipalmata (assembly GCA_013399115.1). Classification (NCBI taxonomy): domain Eukaryota; kingdom Metazoa; phylum Chordata; class Aves; order Anseriformes; family Anseranatidae; genus Anseranas; species Anseranas semipalmata. The sequence continues at coordinate 362,005 of VXAA01004177.1, read as the reverse complement.
GCAGCTGTTATTGATGTTAGTTTCCAAATGATGCATGCATTTTGTTACTCTGGCTTAAGTAGGAATACTGACTTTTTTGCACCTATCTCAGCAGCAGCCAAGGCTGTACAGGCAAATAAAAATGTTCTGAGCATCTGAATAAGAACCAAGAGCACTCCCTCTGGTGCTTTATGGCATACTCCATGCTAACCACACTGGGCTCCCTTCCGTGCCAGGGCAGTGATGTTGCAGTGAGGTTGCTGTCTGGAGGATGTGTCAGGACAATGGTGTCCAAATGAGTGATGCAGCAGCCAGGATATTCAGGAGATGTGCACCTATACTGCTTTTGGAATTGCATCTAANAAAAAAAAAAAAAAAAAAGCCTTGTTAATCAATCAAAAGCAAGGAGAAGCATGAGGAAAGAAAGCATGTTTTAACCTTGTTCCTACAGCTTTACCTACATTTGTTACTATCTCAACATTTGTCACAATACTGAAAATCTTACCACAGGCAAAATGTCTCAACAATATTGTTTCCATTTCAAAACTAGACGCAGAATTCCACTCCTGCAAGTCTGCCTTGACAAGCATACAACACTGTGCATTGTAAAGTAAAATCAAACTGAAGTGGCAATTCAGAAAAGATCCATGTGCAGAACACATTAAAAATTCACTGCAACATCACTGATCAAGCATGAGGTCTTAGGTTACATGAAATGAGTTACTAAAGCACAAATTGTTCTTGAGAGCTACTTATCTTGCTCTCCATAATTAATTTAATACCTTAGATGAGGAGAACAAAGGTTAAGGCTTACTCTCCAGTGGGGTCACTACTGAAGAATAGCCTCTGATTCTTCTTCTGTGGAAGTTCAAACGCATCCTAAAAATGCCAGGAATAATCCATGCAGCTCATGCGAATGTACTGGGATTAGACCGGAGCAGTTCACATCAGCTGTCAAAGTGCATCCTGTGAAAAGACAGAGCGTGTGGGCCATAGGAAGTACATTATCGGGTAATTAACACTCCGTGCGCGTAACAAAGCGGTGAAACGAGCAGACGGGGCGGGCGTGTGAAAGAGCTGCTGCGGCTGACCCCGGAGCAGGCTCGGCCGGAGCGCTCGGGTCACAGGGGGTCGGGTCAGCGGGGTGCCGCTGAGAAACCCGCAGCTCCTGGCTATCCCATGGCACGGCTGGTAAGCCTTTTCACTCAGGCTTGCCCTCACTTTAGTAGAAACGGAAAAGCAGAGGAACTCCAGGGTGCAGCTTGGCGAGGTCTCCACAAGCCCCAAGTGCTCCCACATGGGGTTCCGCCAAAGGATGTCCCAGGGGAAGGAGGGAAGGCTTTGGGAAATGGGCTGTGCATTTCGATGCATGCACGTGTCCCCTTGCTCTGCAGCCTTCCTGGGGTTAACATCTTCCTAGCAAAAGCAAGAGCCTAATGCAGCTGTGAAGTGAGAAGTGAGTGCCCACCCTTGGGTGCACACTGGCGTGTCATGGCACAGCTCTGCTGGCTTCAGGGACGTCAGGCCAACTCATACCCCATGATTCTTTCAGGTCCCTATATTATCCCCCTTACTAAACCTTTGACACCAGTAGCTGGTAGCCAGTCACAGACGCTGGAGGGAAAGTGGCATGCCCCTGGTGGCTTAATGGATGATTGTTTAATAATGGTAAGCAATAAATGAAATCGGTACTCTTGCCTTTCTACTGAACGAGGCTCCTTTTGTACCAGCTGACTGGCCCATTAACTCCGCTTTGGTAACATTAATGTAGGCCTGTATCTTCACAAGTATCACTTAAGCCCTGAGTTTCACCCTTTAAAAGACGTTTACTATTATTCACTGTCGGTATTATATTTCCTACTGGACCTGCACTAATGCTTCCATTCTGGACTGAAAACTCCCATAAAACTGAAAATACCCCTTTAGAAGAGCACTGCTGTTACACGATACGTTGTTTGTCGACAGCATGATCTTTATACCTGGTTGTATTCAGATTAAAAAGCTGTTATTCCTCTTTGCTTCCAGAAGACAGCAGCAGCAGCTGTGGGGCCACAGGGGACAGACAGAGCTGCAGGCAGACCTTACGTACAGGCACCTACTCTTAAAGGCATGGTTTTAATTGAACAAAATAACCATACATGCTGGGGCAGATCTTTCACTCTTGTAAATCAGAGTGACGCCAGTGGAGCTCTGTCATTTTTAATGACTAACATTCTAACCCAGAAACTTTCAGGCCATAAAACAGGGAGAAGGTAGCTTCCCTTCCACCCGGCACTGAGAGCAAAGAACTGCGGAGGTATTCAAGGTGTAGCTCCCAAAGAGAAGATGTTAATCTCTGTCTGTAGGGATTACAAACTTCAGCCTTTTACTGGGCAAGGAGCTACCCCTACCACTTTTAATCATTGTGAGTAACACTTCACTGGGAATAGGTTAAAATGTCTGTTGGCTGCAGGTAGCAGATACTTGATGCTTCAAATAGTCCTACTGAATTAGGATGGAATTGGAGACATAAAAAATGCAGACCTGGCATATCCTACCTACTACAAAAGTTTTGTGTATTTTTTAGCCATTAGTATTTATCAAAGTCAGCAGCTCCATGGTGCAGAGGAGAAACCTGGAGAGCAGGAAAGATGCAATTCTTTTGTTCTTGAGCTGGGACTGAACTCAGCCATCTGTACCACGCTGGTTTGGACATGTCTGCACATGGGGCATGCCTCCATTTGGTACCCGAGCAGGAGTCAATTCTTAGCCACAAGCACAAGAGAGATCAGAGTTTCTGGAAAACACTGAGAGACCTTTAAGAAATGTCATCATTCTGAGAAGTTAACACAGTGAAAAATCAGATTTTAAACTGCCATTTTTGGAAATGGAGTCTCTGTTTAAAAGGAAAACTACTGGCAAAATCATTCAACACCTTAGCATGCTCATGCTCAAACCTCATGCTTTATTTAAAGCTTGCAATCTTAGCATCTTTGCAGCTGCAAAATACCATTTTTTTCCACTTTTGTGCATACCTGTGTCCTTGCATGTCCTTGAACCTCCTTTCCCCATTGCATCTGGCTAACAACTGAAGTGTGTCAGCCAATGCTCATCTGTGATTACATACTCAGGGTACAAAAAGGAACATTAATAACAATACAAAGTACTTCAGCTGGAGGACCTGGGTATGGTGTAAGGAGAAAATGTGTATGACAGAGAAAAGAAAATGCTTCTCCTACTTCACCTGAATAGATGTAAGTGTGCGACTTCATGATGTGCTTCTGTTGTGCTCTGTTACAAAATGAAAGTTGAACATTTTGTTCTGCTCCAATTTTAGCACCATCTCCATAGATAATACAGAACACTTCACAGACTTTTCAAGAACACTTTTTTTTTTTTTTCATAATGTTTATGGAAAAATAAATTTGTCACACTGCCTTGCAAAAGGCAGTTGTTTTGTTGACCAGGTGCCAAACTGAAATTCAGACATGGAAGGCCAGAAACAAGATTTACTTTAATCCTACTAATCCCGAGCTGTTGATTGGTACAAGGCACCATTATAGCCAGGTAAGCTTCCCAGGCTTATCATCTGATTCTGTTTGGAGTCATGAGATCACTTTGGATTCTCAGTTCTTCCCTTGTAAGGGGCAACATCGCTGCTTCATGTTCCATTTCCTGCTATAAACAATAATGAGCAAAAGAAATCATGGACCTTTGCCAGCAAATGCAGAAAACTCAAGGCAAGTAGTTTACTGAGTCCTGACAATATGTTCTACTATGACAATATGCTCCACTATGTTCTGGTCTGTGGACTGCGAGGTTGAAAACCACCCAGTCCCATTAAGAGTAGTGACCTGTGCGCCCACACAGGGAAACTGCACTCACACTACCTAGCTGAAAAATGAGCAGGGCCTTTGCAGTAAGGTTGTCTCATAATTGAACAATTTGCTTCATTTACTTTTTTAATCTACTTGATTATAATGTGTGTTTGAGTTTGACAGAGCTGCATCACAGTCCAGAACACCACATTTGGTTTGCTTTATACCTCACTAAGATATTTTCTGTTTATCTGTTGCCTGCATTCCAGACCCTTTGGAAAATTCCTGCCCTTGAAGCTTATCTAGTTGATGGATAATTAGAAGGATACAGATCCCACTATATGTGAAGTACCCCATGTTACAATGTTATCATGGTAACACCATCAAGCCAACAATGCAGTTTGATCTGAAGTAAAAAATACATGTTCAATTTTAGGCTTAACTTTACCTAGTGTCTTGCAGATAAAACTTAAAGGGATAGAAGAGGAGTAGCAAAAAGCTTCTGAGTCGTAGTTTCACCTAGAAAGAAAAGGTGAAAGTTTTAAAGAGGTGAGAAGGACTGAGTTGCATTGTTTTTTACTTTAATTTGTCTTCAAGGATTAACACCTCATAGGGGTTTTTGAGACTGTGATGGTCTCTTTTTCTGTCTTCGTGGCATCCCTGCAATGGAGCCCTCTACATTTTGGAGGCTCTTAGATGCTATGTTAATACAAATGATAGCTGGCAGTAAACAACATAACCTCCTGCACACAGTATCTGTTTAAAGCAGATGATTGAGAACAACTCTTACAGTCCCTTTTAGCAGAGGATGCAATTAATTTGTTAACATTTCCCTGTAGTCTCACAAAGAAGCTGAACAACATGGAAATATAAACCAGATAATAAACGTATGTTGTTGATTCAGCTCAGCCCTAAGAAGTTATCCATCGTTTATACTGAACATCTTCATACGTCTTAAAGGAGAATTTCATCTTCTGTGAGTGCATAATGCATTCTTGAGACCGCGGAGTCCTTCCTAACATAATAAAATATACCACAACGCTGTCACCAAGACAGAGCTTGAGAACTGTGTAAATAAGGTTAATTGCTGTGGTGGCATGTGTAACATTGATCAACATCTCTATTTACTGGTCTCCAGCCTACCCAGCTCTTGTCACTTTCCAGAGGAATTTTTAAGGGTATTGATTTATTGACAGAAGTATTATTTGGAAAACAATTGAAAGATGGCTGGCTGTCCTCTCCAGAGTCCTGCCTCCCAGAGGCACGATGTGATAAACCCACCTTTGGAAAGTGCTACCTGGCAGAAATGTCAAATGGAAGCAAACAGAGGAGAAGCAGCAGCTCCTGGCTAACTCAGAGTTTGGGATGCAGTGAGAGGTAGAAATTTCTGCATCGGTGAGAATCTGCTTGGGGGAAGACAAAGAGCCATTTAGCTCCTGTGGTTAACAGAGCAACAACAATTTTCCGTATTAAGAGAGTGCCCCACTATACTGGAAAAGACATCTCTGAACACCCTTAGTCTGCAACAGTGTTGTCCTTGCAAGGAGTTATTACAATGGGATCAGGAAGTTGCTCCAGCAAGTTGACTGAACTTCTTTTAAAATTGCTCTCCTAACAATTTTACTGGTGAGCTCATTCTCCAGTTGGGCAGTGGGCATCTCTCTGTCTGTTCCCTTCAAGATGTGGGCAGCTCAGAGATCTCTCTGATGTCCTAACTTCTTGACTTCTGATTATATACAGCTTACACTTCTGACAGTTCACATAAATAGTTTTATTTAAAGCAGACCTGATGATCTCTTAATGCTTTTCAAGGCTAAGGTTTCAAAAGAGTTTTCTCTTCAATTTAGTTTATGGCAGCACTGTATTTCACAGCTGGTTTTAATGTATTTTTGGAGACTATATGGAATCAATGTTTGAGTTATAAGGTATGTATATCAGATGAAGCCATAGCCACCATTCCCTGGCAAACTGTTAGATCAAATGAGCTGAATCTCCTCTACTTTATTGCCTAATTAATTCTTGAATGATCACTGAATTGCAGGAGTGGGAATGCTGCCAACTTTGGTCACACTGTATATTGGGTTATGCCAGAAAGGATTGGAAAGTGAGGGTTTTCTTTAATCTCAGTTCACAGAGGGAAACTTCTAGGTAGGTGGGCAGGGACTTCTTTTTCCTGCTCGCACGATTGAATAGCAAGAGGAAGCGGGTCTTCAGCCAGGGGTCAAAATCTCCAGGGAAGAGCAGATCACACTGGGGAGCAGGACCATGAAAGTGCTTACATTCCTCAGTGCCAGCTTGCTGCTAAACAGGATTGGGTTGATTATCTGTAACTGAGTCTGCCTTGGATGACTAGATCTTTTGTAGCTTTTGAAAGCCTTATCAGCAGCGGGACAGCAGATTAGTTGGAGAGGTAAGTCATGGGCTGCTGAAGATGGACTCATGGCACAGAAAGATTTGTCTGAGAACTGACTCTGAAGAATTCAAGAAACAATGTCTTAGGAAGAGCACTGGGGCTGATGTTAGACACAGGACCATCAGTGCAGTGTATTTTTGCAGGGCAGCTTGTTCGCATTTCTGAGGCTTTGTTCTGATTTTGAGCATAGGAAGGCTCTTTCAGGTGTTTGGCCAAGTGGCAGGTTTATTGCCTACACACTCCATCCAGAAAAATAAAAGCTATGTGTTTATTCTAGGGCCATGGGCCTTCAGGAACACCTGACACACTACCCAGTGCGCACAGCTGGATGCCTCACTTCTGCACTGCATTTCTAGGCCATGCTGATCTACGGGTTGTGGCCCAGAGAGCTGGGCAGCTGTGGCAGTGGGTGCTGTGGCCAAGTGGAGCTGCAGCAAAGCCATGAAGGGCTCTGCAGAGCTGAGTAGAAGGGCTGCATTTATCTTCGCTTTCTGTGGAAGCCAGCTTGGGTACCAGAAGGTGTATGATCTCATGGTACTCCACCTCTGCAAATAATGCAAGTAACAGAGCACACGCTGTCTTGGCTACATAAGTGACAAGTACATAGCGACTTGGGTATCTCTGTGCAGGGCTGCATCACATCTGTTAGCTACACCCTGAACATCCCAGCAGGATAGAAATAAGAGTATATGCAAAGATCAATGGGCTCAGACCAGCCATTCGCCTGTCCCAGTGCTGTCTTCAACAGTGGCACTTGCACGTGCCAGTCAGGCACAACATCCAAGCCTGCCCACTTTCCCTTCACGCTCCCAGCATCAGCAACTCGTATATTTAGGATTCCCTCTACCCAGCCTCCTACCTTTAACATTTGTTTATATAACTGCTGTCCATGAATTTGCCCAATTTGTCTACGGCAATAGGGTGGAAGCATTGTTGACAAGGAGACTGATTTATAAGATGTTGTAGATGTTGTGGCTATGCTCATTCCTGATATGAAAGATGCAGTTGAAATCTTATGAATGAATGCCATCATTTTTACTTAATGTGTAAATAAACTCAGGTCAGACCTCAGTGGGGGTTTAACTGAGGTCAGCAACACAACCTGTTTATTTTAATGGGAAGAGTAAAATGGCCAGAGGCTAATAGAAACTCAGGATCCAAAACTTAGTGGCTGTTTTACATTTGGATGGCAGGCAATCAACTTTCAAATGCTATCCTGGGCATTAGGGAGCTCTTCTTTTCCAGTAGACTGAACCAGTCAGAAGTGTGAGAGCTCAGCACTGTGGTGAAAACCAGCAGCAGACCCAAGGAAAAGTATTCAGGCAAACTTTGTGTTTCTGACGATTTGCTGATATGTTAATTTGTTCCTAAACAGTCTCCCTTTATGTGTCATTGTCTTTTTCTCTTACACGTGGCTTCTGTTCTCATGCCAGAATCAATCCTATGCTGTACAACCCTCTGAGGATTTGATGGTGATCTCAGAAGTAATGCAGAATTTCTTTACATGCACAGAAACATCACTCCTGGAGGATTGGTGCTCGGAGGGCCTGCAGGCAATGCCTTCCTTACAGTATCTTGGCTCACGTCTGCCATGGTTCCCTCGGTGCTACTTTCCTTCAAAAGCTGTCTCTGATGAGCCACCAAAGCAAGCAAACTCTGCTACTAGCAAAACTCTTGCAACAAACCCCACTGTCTTTTCTGGAACAAAAGCCTTCATAAGCCTTCTCATGAGACCCCACCTGGAGCACTGCATTCAGCTGTGGGGCCCCCGTCACAAGAAGGACGTGGACCTATTATAATGTGTCCAGAGGAGGGCCACAAGAGTGATCTGGAGCACCTCTCTCACAAGGGTGATCTGGGCTGGAGCACCTCTCCTATGGAGACAGGCTGAGGGAGTTGGGGTTGTCAGTCTGGAGAAGAGAAGGCTCCGGGGAGACCTTACAGCAGCCTTCAGTACCTAAGGGGGGCCTGCAGGAAAGATGGGGAGGGACTCTTTGTCAGGGAGTGTAGTGATAGGACAAGGAGCAATGGTTTTAAACTAAAAGAAGGTAGATTTAGATTAGATATTTGGAAGAAGGTGGGCAGGCACTGGAACAGGCTGCCCAGAGAAGCTGTGGATGCCCCATCCCTGAAAGTGTTCAAGGCCAGGCTGGATGGGGCTTTGGGCAACCTGGTCTGGTGGGAGGTGTCCCTGCCCATGGCAGGGGGGGTGGAACTAGGTGGTCCTAGAGGTCTCTGCCAACACAAGCCATTCTGTGATTCTGTGATTCTATAATAAAAAAGATGTGAATATAACATCATAGCATGTCTGAATACATGTGGGGGGAGTTAGACCTCAAAGAGATAAAACGGAACAGCACTACCTTGTGCTGTCTACCATTACTGTAATGGCAACATCTTCAGTAGCTTTTCACTGCCGTCATACCTACATGACTTCTCAAAGATTTAGGAAAATCCATTGAGAAAAACAAGCCTATTTCCAAGCTAAAGTTTATTTGCCACATATGGGTTATTCCACTAGTCACATTATCCGGGATCACAGATCAAAAAATGTTGAAAATCACAGTCCTATTAAATCTACGTTAAACCTGTGCAAAACCAGAGATGTTCTGAAAGCCCCTCTGGCATCCAGGAGACAGGTAGGTGTGGGATGAGGAGACTGTCCCTTGGATGCTCTTCTACCTTGGCTTCTCCAAGGGTCAGAGGAAGGAGGATGCTGAGCTCCCTCTGCCAGAGGGAGCCCACAAGAAGGTGAATGCTCTTCAAAGTATTTTTGCCTGCAAAAGTGAAGCCCATAGGAGTTCATATGGAAAGCATGAGTGGAAATGTGCTTGTTCTTTCACTGTCATTGTAGGAAGAGCTCTTTGTGTGCTAGATCTAAGGTACACTGGAGACACCCATTTCCCTTCAGTATTTAATGTAAAAAATTAAGGGGAACAGCTTGTTCTTGTTGAAATATTGACTCATGAAAAATTACCACAAGTGCAAAACACTAACTCGTCTGGTATTTTCGAGTGTAATTGTGAAGTCTTTGCATATAACTAAGATAAGCACAACATTAAACTAACTCTACAAAATCACCTGTTTCTCACCACATACATAGGAAAGTCCTAGGGAAGTAACCATACCACTTTAAAAAGTAATTAAATGGCCATAAGTCTCTTCATATTAATAGTGTAAATCATATTAATATACTGCTTTTCATGCTGAATTCATTTATCCACATTTCCAGAGTACTCAATAGCTTCTCAGTTCTTTTAACACTGCACGTACTTAGTTGTGGATGATTTATCCTTGGAGCAAGGATCAAGGAACTCCAGTCTGAGCCAGACGGTGAAGGAGAAGTGGCCAGGTAGGGTGGCCAAGAGCTGTGAAGTGAGGCAATGTTAATTCCCCTCCCCGGGTGCCTTCACATGGCTTCCCCAGTGCCATCTGCAGAAAAGCAAGGTGGAGAGAGGCAGGCGCGCTGTGCCGTGGCGGAGCAAGGAAGCAACGCCACAGTGAGCAGGGCTGCCAGCCCAGAGGGAGACCCCTGTGTGGCACTGGTGGTGGCACCCCAGGCAACTCGAGACACCCACCATCCCGCAAGGCTGCGGGCACCGCTGGTCACACGCCGGTGTCACTGACAGAGGGGCCTCCCCAGTATGCCCAGTGCTCTGCGGCTTGTGTTGTGATAAGGCTCCTTGGCCAGAACTGGATGAGAGTGCAGTAAGGGATCTGGCGCACAAGGAATGCTTTCATTCTGCGAGCATTTATTTGCTTTGGCTGCAAAGCTCTCTCATGTGCCTGCAATGCTATAACCTTCATCAATAGATACAGATCAGCATTTGTATGCTCAGCACCTTTGCTTGCTTCTGAATTTTTTCCAAACCAACAAAGTTACACAGATCTGGCTGATACGTCTGCAGCTTAAAAACTTCCTCTATTCTGCTCCAGCCTGTAGTAGCTGGCTGTCGGTGATTAGTTTGCTAATTAGCAAGGGTGGACCAGGGAAATAGAAAAAGAAAAAGCTTTTAAATCAAAGACATAACCCCCAGGCACATAATTCAGGGATCACCGTATCCTAAGGGAAGCTGCTTGCCCTGGAATACCTGTATTTACATTTCACATGGCGTGCCATCTCCTGCACATTCTTTCCAAAGAGATAATATAGCAGAAAATTATACTTAATATTTTAATAGCATTTAACTGTGAACCCCTAGCCTCACTACCACATAAAGGAAGCGACCCAGGAAAAAAACACTTATGGGGGAAATTTATAACAGCTATGCAACTTACTCAAAATTATTGCAGACTTTCACCACTATAATGAAGGCAGGCTTGATTCCTTGGGCTTGCCCATACACAACCACTTGAAATTATAAAGCTCCTGCAGAATGAGCACTGATGCACACCCAGAAGTGTCCTTTCTGCTGTAGACAACCCTGCAGTGCCACCACAGCCTTCCACACTCATGGTGGCACTGAGCTGTATCAACTTCATTTAGCTTGAAACTAATTTCCCCCCTAATGACCATCCTCAAGATTTAAAATTCAAGTGAGAGAGAACCATCGTACTCTGAAATACCTGCATGTCCCTTAATTCCCTCATGAGAAAGACCCCAGATCAGACCCACAAGGCTCACCTTTCCTTCCATGCATGTGCCAGCCAGCAGGAAATCCACCCAGAGCTTCATGGCCCCAAGGAGACCAAGCTAACAAGGAGGCAGAAGTCACACAAGCAGCACCCACAAGCCCTGAAGGACAGCTTTGGACCCTCGGTAGAAAGGAGTTTCCTTTTCCAGGGTCCTGTGGACTATTAGAAGGACTGGCCTGTGTCAACTCCTGGGCAAGAGAGCATCACAGCTCTCCATGTCAACTTCTCCTTAAGAGCTGTGTAGCAGGAAGAGGATAAAATTACTTTTGGAAAAAGCCTCTCCCTTCACATCCTGGTTAAGTGAAGCTGTGGGCGGCAAGGAAGTGCACCCTTACCCAGTGCCGCAAGGAAAGCCTCATGGGTCCATCAGGTGAGTTTCAGGACTTTCCACATTGGTATTTTTCTCTTCAGCAGCTGATGTGTCACCCACTGAGCACACTTTGTAGGCTCAGTCCCTCCCATTTGCATTAATGCTTCGTGCCATTACCAGGCCTGAGGACCCTCACATGGAGATTGCTGGGCATAAGAAGAGAAAATAATTCACCGTCTTCTTAACAGCAACATAGCACGTAGCCTGTTTAGGTCTGAGAGCTGGTGGTACACAGAGGGCACACACCCAGAGCACGTCTCCGGCCCCAGATACTCTCTGCCTGTTTCAGGCAGATGAGATGCAAGAAGTACGTTTCACATTAGCAGGGTACCCCTGGAGGACCACACAAGCACATTCCTCTCCATCCCCTCGAGAAAAATGCGGCCTCCAGCCTTTCACCGTGTCAGCACAAAGAGTAATTCACATGCATATGAATGCATTTGGCTAATCATAGTGTAGGGATAATTCTCTGTATATAATTACATGCTGTACAAGGCAGTTAACACTGCAGGGATGTTAAGATCTGCGACTATGTAGGAAGGGGGATGGAAGGTTATTATGCAATTTTCACAGGGCAAACGGGCAGTTTCAGGCCTGCCAGTATATTTTGCATAGACATTGAGCTGAAATCTATATCTAACTCAGTGCAGTCTTGATTAAAACCAGAAATAACTGTTGCTGGTAAGATTCCATTTAAACTCTATCCCTTTATCTTTGTCAAAAACTTATGTCTTTGCATGGGGATCTCTGTCATAGTGATAGCTGAAGCTGCCTGGCTTGCTGGATTATCCAGAAGTCTGGTCCTGTGCACCACGTTCACTGTCTTGCCGAATTCTTCTTTCATTTCTTCTTTTTCTGCATTCTTGCAGAAGATTTGAGCAACTGTATATCTCATATATGGCAAGGGATTAGCAAGTACCTAGGATGTCTGAATATCATGACATCTTGGTCTGGGGCTAAGGGTTTTCTGAATTCTGTTAGTGAAGGAGATATATGGAACCCTTTGAGTAGAAATAAAATTAGATAAACCTCAAACCAGAACACCCTTTTCCCCATTTTTTTTTTAATATATCAACAAAAATATGATCCAAGATTGAAAAGAAGTTGAAAAAGAAAAGTAGAGCAACATCCTTGAATTAAATGTCAAAGGGAGGGGGAAAAAGAATAAAACAACACTCAGGATAAAAGATACAAGGAAACTCAGAAGTATCAGTAACTCAACAGGAAGAGAGCTCCAAGTACTCACAAAATACAATGCTGGTTTCCAAAGCTCGGGAATCAGGCTAGAAAATTAAGAGTTTTTAAAAGAATGGCAACTTTACTCCAGTTTCTAAGCCTCAAGAAGATACAGCAATCTTCTTTTGTTCTAAGTTATTTTTGTTCTGCTGTCACCACAGCTAGAAGCTTAATTCATACAAGTCTGAAATTCTTGAACAATTAGTCGGCTTTCTGAGAGGCAGCAAATATTAATAGACTCATGAGAAAGTCTTATGAACTGGCAAGGCTGAATCAGGAACCCCTAGTGTCAGAGCAAACCCAAACAGAGACATGAATTGCTGACTGAAGCCAGGGCAAATCTCCCTATAAATCCTGCATGAGCCAGTGATTCTCTGTGTGACCTTTGGCAAATCGTTTGGTCTTGGTTTGTTCCTCTGTCTATTCAGCTGGAAATCTGGTTTAAAAATAAAATAAAATAAAATAAAAAAAGCAGGAGCTGACCAAAAAACAGATGCTGAGTATGAGCTAAGCCTTTCCAGGTAAATAAATTATTTTTAAGTAATTATGCTAATACAAAAGGTTCGGCATACCTCATGTTTTACTTTATGTGTTTACTGCTGGACCTGAGCCCATTTACCCCAAGAGGATGAATATAATGACACTTGAGAAGAGGGATCTTGTGCCAAATCAGCAGTGAGAGCCATCAATCCTTGCAGGGAATGTTAGACTGCCAAAGGCAACACTGTGATAACAGTGAATCCCACCCAGATTTCCAACCCAGCTCATGGCTGAGGCCAAGACTAAAGTCAGATGGTTTTCTCCTATGCAGAATGGGATGAAGAAGCTACTGGGGGACCCAGGAAAGCCCTTGAACTGGTCTCCATGGGGCTGGGGAAGCCCACAGGGAGTTCATGACAAGATCTCCCCATGGGCAGGGGCTGGATTGGATCCTGGGATCCGCTGCTGTGGTGTCTGCCAGCCAACATGCAACTTTCACTAAATCCTGCCTTTCTCCAAAATAACACAGACTCAATAACCTTCCAGACACATTGCAGGAGCCATTCATTAGAGGTAATTTTGGGAAGACGTTGAGGACATACTCCAAAAGCAAGGGGGAAAAGTCTTTTGTTGGTGGTGTCTNTTGTTTGTTGTTTTTTTTTTTTTTTTTTTTTTTTTTTTTTAGCTTTGATTTACTGCTGGAGTTCACTTACAAGCATTTATTTACTACTGTTGGCAGGCTGGGTGTGCACGCTGCCTAACAGATTTATCTGTAACACTGCTGGGTGGTCACTATTCTTGTGTAGTAAGATTAATTGCAAAGGCTCCTAGGGCATTTGGTACTGGGAGGTTTGAACTATTTAAGTAAAATAATAATGCATTTTTCTCCATGGCCTCATCCATCCACACTAGGAAAGTCAGGATCCGTAACAGGCTAGCGGTGCAACTCCTCAAGCAATGGGGAAGAAAGGTGACTATTGCAGTGCAGAGAAGGCTTTTATTCCCTATCAGCTAGATCTCCAGGCATGGCAAGGCAGTGCAGTGCTGAAAATACTGAAAACTTGTCTTGCTGCTCCCTTGGTTCCTATGGGAACGCCATGGCTATGGGCTGTAAATATTTCATTCTCCTGGGTTTCCAGACCTACTGGCTCTATTTAGCCACCAGCAAATGTGCAACATCCTCTTAGTGGCTGGCTTAGAAACTCATATCCCAGTCCTCAAAAAGATTTGTCTTCTTTTGGCACCCAAGTTCTATTGATTTATCTGAGTTTGATTCGGAGGTCAGCACAAAAATCCTACTTGGGATCTGTCCTTAAAAGCCAATAATCAATGGGAAGTATAGTTAACTCCTTAACTGTAAAGGTCTGAGCTGAGCTTTTCTTCTTGACACAAGCCATTCTTGAGGTTTAAAAATAATCACGGAGAGCACCGAGTCAGTGCTAACCCAGCACAGGGCTCAGCACAGGCACCAGAGGTGGGTGCCGTGGGCAGGGCGGGAAACTGCTGGTCCCCATCCTGTGACCACAGTGTGGAAGTACAGGTACTTTTGTGTCTGTCTGTGCGCCCCTGGCCTGTGGCTCCTTTTTCTTGAGCTGCAAACCTACAAAGCCAGAAGTGAGTATTTCCATGGAGGGGGCCACCAGATTCCACGGGCTTCATGGCCTCATGGCATGGCCCCTACAGCCATGGTCGTATGTGCTGGGTGATGGATGGGCTACTGGGGACACCCTGTGTGCTCACACCCATGCTGCAGGAGGTGAGTTGCACGAGGGAGGAAGGGTTAGCGGGTGTCCTGTCCCCTGAACAGATACATACCGCAGAGTGCAAGTAATTATTGAGTTTATTTTTCTAATAACTCTTTGGGGGAGAAGACAACTCTGCTATAAAGGGTATTTTTATACTGATTCATTTTATGGATTTGCACTGTGTAAGAGTGAACCTACTTGCCAAATCAAATATCAGATTTAATAAGGCTTTTAGGACTTTGCCAGCTTGGGAACATAGGGTGCCATTTTTTCTGGGGAGTATGGATTGCTGGCTGGGATTTTTTCTTTTTATACTTCAGTGACCCCTTTGTGGCATTAGCATCAGGTCCTCATTTCCTTACAACTGAGTGGACAATAGCAAGGGCTTAGGCACGCAGGGACTTCTGCTAAAGTCACAGGCACATACATCAAGCAAGCTTCACAGTAGAGCTGCTGGACTTCAGACAGCAAATACCCTGAAAATGTCCCTGAAAACAGGGACACCTCCAACAAGCAGAAATGTCCACTTTGACTTTTTCTTTCCAGTTCAACCCTGTGTCACACAGTGCTTGCGCAGCAGCCCATAGAGAGGAAGAGGGAGAGGCTGGTGTGCATCCACTGGCTTCCCAAATTGCGCTGGCACCCAGGACAGCCCAGACTCCTCCCGGAGCTGCTAGCTCTGGCCGTGCAGCTGAGAGGGAAGTTTCCAACCCTTGCCAATGGTAGAGGACAGGAGGGTGGGAAGGCAGCAAAGGACTGATGCAACTGTCCTTTAACTGGGACACCCCTGCTTCTTTCAGGCTTGAACAAAATCAGGAGCTTTTTGGAGATGCCTGAGCAGGAAAATGAGGTGAGATCTCCAGTGGGCCGGAGAAGCCCCTCAGCAGATAGATGCACTCAGTCCATACTGGCTTGCTGGTCCATGGAAGGACCTGCCTGCTCTGTTTCAGGGGCTGCAGGAACAAATCTTTCCTCTGCCCCTGACAAACTGACCATGCAGATTTTCTGCAGTGGGACAGATTACAAGTACTAACTCTTAGAGTTGGAAAACACTTGCTGAGCCTTATGAAAACCCTGAGAGTCCACCCAGGATTAGGATGTCTTAACTAATGGTGCCAGACTGTCAGAGAAGAACTGTCCAAGAGTATTCCAGGGGGGGCACCTTCTTTGCCACATCACCTTGGTCACCCCATTTTCCTCTTCTTTGCCACAGGGAGACCAGTCAAGAAAAGTGGAGTGAAAGGGACACTTTGTTCTCTCTAAATGATGGCCAACCCCATGCAACACAGACCCGCAAGTCCCCTCCTTCTCCTTTTGCCACTTCGGAAATAAAGTTTCAGTTGACTGTACTGTGTCTGAGACAGGCTGAATAATCAATGACTGAATTGGAAAAAAAAAATACTAACAGAAAGCACTGCCCTTTTATTTTGTTTTATTTTATTACAAAATGAAATTATTTGATCGATTCTTTCATGATTGTATCTTGAAACAATTTTAGTGGAAGTTTTGAAAGAATTAGGGTTGCAGTAGCTGGCTTATGATAATCATTGAATATATAACAATATTAGTGCCAGCAAAGCTGACACTTTAATGGTAAAGTTACCCATTCCCACCACAAAAAGAAGTCATTTTTCTGAAGTGCATTTGTTAATTTAAATGCATGGCAAACTTTCACTGCACCTTTGAGCACAGTGGTTAGCGACAGAAGCAGATCAGAAGGTGGGGAATACAGCTCTGCAAGAGCTGAACTTCATTTCCTTTTTTTTTTTTCAATAAAAGGGATAGATATTTTTCACAAGCGGAAAGTTGCTGTTGCCATTTTTTTACAGAAAGGCCTTTTTGCCTCTCTCAGCAAAACTAGAGCATTCTTGTCTGTAAAAATGTCACATTTTCACCTAGGGCAAATTCATGGAAATTTACAAAGATTTACAACGAGAAGCAAAGTTTTAATTTCCATGAATATGCCCCAGGTGAAAATGTGACATTTTTACAGAGAGGAATGCACCATTCTCCTCAGTGAAAGAGTATTTTCCTAACGAAATAGCAGTTCGATTTTAAAAGCTGCCTTCAATTACGGTTTTTAAAGCCACAAAAGGAAAGTTTAATACACCCATAAAACCCACTCCTTTCCCATTTTGCCACAAACAGGAGCGTCTCAGTTGTATAGACAGCGTTATTTTCGTTGCCGTTACATCCAGGATCTTTAATCACGGATCAAGACCCCGCCGCGCCAGGCACCGCACCGGGCGAGAACAGAAGGCTGGTTCTTGCTTCAAAGAGCCGAGCCCTGTGGCGAGAGACAACAGCACGGGGGAACGTATGGAGAGGAGGCAATGGATCATCGGTGGAGCAGGGTTAGAAGATGATGTACCGCAACCCTGTGCCTCCTGCTGGGCGCGGGGGTCACCCCCAGCCGGCTGCCAAGCCCCTGAGCTGGATCGGGGCACTGGGGACAGCCTGGGGAGGATCTCAGTCCGCTGCAGCAGTCAGGAGAAGATGAGGTGCAATGTCCTTAATGACACATTTTCCATTTGTCCTGCCGTCAGTTGGATAGCAAATGGCTTATATATGAAGAGGGGACTGATGTAAAACACCAGGATGGAGCACCAGAAAGCAGAAGAGCATCCAGGGGTGACTGTGGCACAAGAAGCCAACAAGGTCCTGCTGCTGCAGGGACTGCAAGCATCGTACTGGGATACAGCACCAGGAGCACCAGTTATAAGCTGTTTGACGTACCTTGGGTCTACTTAGGGCTGTTAAGGCCTCAGCTTTTGTTTAGTTTCATACACATCTTAAAAAAAAAAAAAAAAAAAAAGGCCCAAATCCAGTTCTCCAAAATACCAAAAANGGCTGTTAAGGCCTCAGCTTTTGTTTAGTTTCATACACATCTTAAAAAAAAAAAAAAAAAAAGATGGCCCAAATCCAGTTCTCCAAAATAGCAAAACCAATTAGAGATCTAGAAAACACAATTTATGAAGTAAGACTGAAGGAAATAGGGTTGTTTAGTCTAGAGAAGTCAAGCCTGAAGGGAGACAATAACAACCTTTAAATACATCAAAGTTATCTGCAAATATGAAGGAATAATTCTGTCCTCCATGTTCACTGATGACAGGATGGGAAATAATGGGCTTAGATAGTCGCAAAAGAGATTTAGGATAAACATGAAAAAAAATCTATTAGTAAGGATGATTAAGCACTAGATAGATTGGCTGGGGAAATTGTTGTATCTCCATCTTTTTTTTGTTTGTTTTTGAATAACAACTTAGGAGAACATCTGTTGTGAATGGCTTAGGTACACACTGATCCTGCTGTTGGGCAGGGAAGGGCTCAGACCTGCAGGAAGCCGTTGAGGTGCTCTGAACCACGCAAACTAAAAAGAAAAAAAAAAAAAAAAACAAGGGACTGAGCGGAGGCATGGGTGAGAAACTCTGAGAAATGTTGGGCAAGACCATCTCTCACAGTCCTTTCAAACCTAGTTTGTAAGATTTATGGTGTGTAGGGTGTAATATATCCTGCAGCACGTATTACAGCCAGCAGCCTTTGGCATGTGCATATGCTGGAGTTTAAGGCTGTCACTAATGATTCTGAATGCTTCAAAGTTTGGTGCAATCCTGCAGATTTTTGAGAACATGATGGGCACCCACCCTCTGGAAACCTTTCAGACTTTTAAGAGCCTGTTCCTCTTGGGCACCCAGAGTCACTCATCTCAGCAAATTCAAAGGCATCTCTGTTTTGCAGTCTTTCCCAGACTAATTTGGGGCATAATCAGCATTCCCTAAAAAAAAAAAAAAAAAAAGAAAGAAAAACAGAAGATGATTGCTCTAAGAAACGGAAGGCAGGAAACGTGGTTACATACATTGATGAGAAGTATAACGAGCAAGACTTGAGCACAACACTGAATCATAATTATAAAAGCACACAAAGAGGAGATTCTGGAGGCATACAGAACAGCCACGGACTTGTACTCTCCCCCAAATTTGTTCCTGTGGTTTGGAGATTTGGGTCAGACCACACAGATCACAGGGAGTTTGAAATGACAAGGGAGGGAATCGGAGAGACTCACACCACAGCCAATGAAACCCTAGAAGTGATTTGTAGTAACTGCCTTGGTCTTACCCACCTAAAATCCCTTTCAAGTGGAGCAGAAGGGAGAGGCTATGGATGCCACAGCATCCTGCAGCTTTGGAGGTGGTAGCTGCTTTGGAACGGGCGTGTTGGGTACTGAAGGCATGAGCAGATAAAAAGATTACCCAGATGCCCTGCAGCTTTCTTCTGTACTATATAGCTTATGCTGCAAATATTTCACTGTCACTGGGGTATGAGCACGCACTTGGGCTAATACCAGGGTGAGAGAAATGCTGTAAGATATAGTCCTTAAACCTTATGACACCATGCCTGTTCCTTTCAGTACAGTGGAGTAATTAGCTCTACAGGTGCTTGCTTTTTTCACTTTGAGCATCATGACTCAACACACGAAGACTTTGCTCCCCACAGACAGATGGTCACCTGATGGTTCAGCACAAAGAAGGGACGGTCAACAGACAGGTTGTGACGCACAAGCCACTTTGCTCCTTGCCCTGCCATTCCTGCTGCCAGCTGCAGCTCGGTGTGGAGCCAGTAAATGGACCCATTTGCCATAGCACTTCTGCATAAACACCTCCTCAACCATCCTGGCATCACAAATGCATGTGTCTTCACACTCCTCCTGCTAACCCAGCAGGATTTGCCCAAGACCAGTCTCGGAGAGCAGAAGCATTTAATCTCCCACTGCCCCAGTTAGGGAATGGAACATCTGGAGACCATGCACTCAGCACCTCACCCCCTCAGCTGCAGCGCTGCTCCATACATGCATTTCTCCCCAGAGAAACAAACCATAAGAACAAGTCATACAGAAAAATAAAAATTCTAACCCATCTCAGACGCGTCCTGCTCCAGGAAGACGATGCGCTCAGGAGCTTTCCCTGAAGGTGCTGTCTTTGGGTCCAGCACCAGCGCAGCTCTGGTGACAGACAGGGCAACTGGAGACACGAATGTAGGCAGCAGTGGGAGATTTTCAGAAAGTGCATCCACACAGGGAACAGGTTTCCAGCAACCAAAACAAAGGCTTGTGTGCGGTGTGTGAAGCTGCACTGTGGATGCTGTCAAGTAGATTAGAAGAGGGTAGAAGATTTATCTCTGTGTACACATACAGTCTGAGTTTTCTTCCAAAATTTTCATTGGAAGTGTAGTTCCCTACCTCTGAGGAAAATGAATATTTTCTAGAAGTCTGTTTTGTGCTTGAGCTCCCTCCCTTCACATAAAGGATTTTTTTTTCATTTTCCAGGAAATCATCTCTTCTGTTTCTTTTTTTCTTTTTTTCTCTTTTTTTTTTCTTTCTTTTTGGAGGGGAGGGGAGTTGCAGACCAGAAGTTGCTGGACCATTGTCACTGGACAATGATTGCCCAGTGGCAACCAGAGGTCCCTATAGGAAATATTTTTGTTGCCAAGTGCACTCCCGCTTCTCAACTTTCTGAAACTCCTTGAAAAAAAAAAAAAAAAAAAAAAGCTGGATAGCTGTGCCAACAGTGCGTATATGCACAAGGAAGAGGAGGGTGAGTGGAAAGAAGGCACAAGAAGAGAATAACATTTTTTGAGAGAGATTTTCACATGAAAACACTCTGGAAGTCAGGTGGCCTGTGGAGACTGATTCATTTCACCTTGAAGCACAAACGTGGTTGCTAGCCTAATCCCCACAAAGCGACAAAGAACATCCACTAAAGAGTTCATTAAGCTTTGACAAACTATATGCATTGGGCTGTGTGTGCTTGCTGGGTTCTCCTGAGACAGTGGAAAGTATTTAATACACAAGCAAACATCATAGAAGGGAAGGTACTTTCCTTATATATTTCCACATAAAGCACTTTTGAAAGATTTATTCGTAGTAACTTGATTATTTCCAAGCTGCCATGTGGCTCCCAAGAACAGCTCTGACCTTGGCTAAGGGTGGGAAATCAAGGAATTCAGCTCTGGAAACAGCCTTTCCAAACTGCTCCCAAATTTGGTGACACAATTTTAAGCAGGAACTTCCCAGTTCAGTGCCCACGTGGGGAAAAAAGGCATGTTTTTATTCACCAGCTCAACCCTCACAAAGTATTACTGTGTTTCCTTCCCAGCTCTGGGAATCGCCTGGGGAATTAAGAGCTTATTTTCTTAAGGGGTACCTGCTTCAGTTGGTTCCAATGATCTATTTTCAACTCCCTTTTAGCCAGGCTAATTCACTTCATGCAGTTAAGGGGAAAAATAACAATCAAATTAGATCATATTATCAGTGTAAGATAAAATAGCAGCGGATTTTTTTGAGCATTATATCTCAATAGTACAATTTGGATCAAATCCAAACACTCAGAAATTCTGTAAATTTGCTTTTAAGAGCCCAGCAGGGGGGTTTCATGGAAAGCGTTCCAGTATATGAAGGAATTTGTGAACAGTCAAGCTCATTTATTACAAGATTTAATGTGATTTTTTGCAGTGTGATTTGTGGAAGCCTGTGTTTCTGATTGCTACATCCCACCATTATATTTTCACAAAAAAAATTCAGGAAAGTTTTGCTTTTTAAAAAACTTTTTACACTAGATAGGAAAACAACCAAGCCTTTAATAGGACTGTTGCTCTAGCTTTACAGACTTGAAGTTTGTGGGGAGAGAAACATCTTCTCTTAGAGCTACTGACTGGCCTTGGGAGAACAGGCAAGTCAGTGGGTGCACAGACCCTTTCTTCAGGGCTGAAGCCCCCATTTGGCACTGAAGGGTTTGCAGCTCAGGCGTCTGCAGGAGAGCGGGCTTCACCAACACTGCTGGGCTCGGGAGTGGTTGTTCCTTACAGTGCCTTCCTGTGCCTGCACCACGGGTCACTAATTAGGAATTAGTCTGTAATGAAAAACGGTTCTTGGCTTTCAAACCCAGTGCTCGCCCTGCCATCCGAGCAGCACAGCCCTTTTGGCTCTGCCGCTGCACCCCTGAGGGAGAGCGCTGCGCAGGACACGGCCTCAGCCGTCTGCGGGTGCCTGTGGGCTGGACACAAGGTATTCACCCTGCAGGTGGGATGTGTGGGACGGTGTGGTCTCCTTAACAACAATAGGAAAGATGGCCTTTTCACTGTTTTTTCCCCTTGTATACATACATTTTAAAAAACACAGTTGTTTCACATTAAAAAAAAAAAAGGCAGGAAAAGAATTTACTAAATCGAGAATTTGAAGATACTTTTACAGAAGCCATTACTTCAAATAGCAGAATAACAAATGGAGTTGCTGCAGTGGGAGAGCAGGAACGAAGCTCTACAGGCAGTGCAGAAACATGGCAACAGCTACCGCAGGCCTGCCTCAGCCTCTAGCGTCAGCTCTCTCCAGCTGTCACCAGGCCTGGAAAGGAGGGGAAAATATATCACCAGTCATTCGAAATCCAGTCTGCAGCCCCTCAAGCACACGTGCTGACAACGTGCGGGCTGCAGCAGCTGCGCGTGGGGGCTTTGTTGGGACAGGGGGTGCCTGGTCCCACCTGAGCAGGGAGAGGTTTCGCCCAGCCCTCCCCACCAGGGCGCCGTCGTCCCCTGCCCCTGGCTCGTGTGGGCTGGCTCTGCACCTTGCAGAGGTTTAGCATTCAGCTGAGGAGCCTTCAGCAAGGTTTGCCAGGGCGCTGGAGGCCCAACAGTGGCAAAGCTGCCAGGGACAATAGCCAGTTCTGCCACGCTGATGGCCAGCCTGGCCGTTAGCCAGGATCATAAGTGAAGCTGTTAATTTGCATCTAAATTACTTAAGATTTTAATCAGAGATTAATAAACAAAGGTTTCTGTAATTATTTATACAGATCACAGCAACAGTGCTTCACACAACACAGTGGCCAGCACCATTTGCCCTTGGGGCTGTGGAGACCTACGTCTGGAAAAGAAAAACCTGCTGCTGTGCTGGAGCCAACTTCTCCAAGCAGGGCTCTCACTCCAGCAGTGGCTGTACCCAGGCTACAGCATGACTGCCCTTCTTCCCTGGAGTATGGGAGCTCTGCCCAGCAGCTGGGCAGCCCTGCTGGGATCCTGGAAGAGGGATGCCACCACAAGACCAAAAAAGCTCCCTGAGCATGGAGGTGACCTATTGCGCACAGCCACCTCAGCGCGCTTAGCAGAGCAAGGTTCAAGAGGGACTCCATTACACAATAAAGCAGCAGCTCACTTGTCCCTGTTTAAGGAGTTCAGCACACAGATTCACAGCCCTAGATGCTCTAGCAGGAAGGTACAGGAACACAGCACTGACATGAAGGACATGGGTGTTTTTCCAAGAAACTTGAATCAGTCCAGGCTTTAAGTTTCATTTCCCTCAGCAATGCTAGGCAAGAGCAGGCACAGCAAGACTATTTTAGCTTACTTTTTGTCAGTGGCTTGCAAACAGAAACTCAATGGCTTAACAGTTTAACACAGCTGGGGATATTCAGCTTCAATGACTAAATATGCCTGAAAGATGTCATAGCTGACTTGGAGGATTTTACATTTATTCTGCCCAAAGACTCACTGTAACACTGTTTGTCACTGCAGGTAATTGGCCATGCTCAGTCTGTGTGTTCAACAAAGAAAGGCTCCAGATCTTCCTGTCTGGGGGTGAAGGAGAGAGCATTTTTCAGTCCATCTTGGCAGTAGGTTGCAATATTTCTTTTCTAAGGAGAAGAAAGCAAATAAGTTTACAGCTGGTTCTGAGAGGGCCTTCCAGGCAGGACAGATTCACAGGGATGAGCAGAGTTGGGCACTAGAGGGAAGAAAAAATTACTTTGAGAGATTTGCAGCTTCTCTCTCCCACTAGCAAGTCCCTGTGCAGCTCTGGCCACACAACACACAATTTGTCTACCCTTCCTGCTTCTCCCAACCTGTTGAAAATGTACCTGTCTTTACTTTCAGCAGCCATCTGCCCCCAGCACTGCCTTTTGCCTCTGAGACATTTCTGACAGCTAGCACTGCCCTACCTCCTCCCCTTTCTCCTTCTGGGGCACCAGAGAGCTGAGAGCCCTTCCCCGTCAGCACTCATCACCCTGCTCCAAGCACGTGGTGGGTCCTGGCTCCAGCCCAGGTGAAGATCGTTCCTGTTTCAGGTTAGTCTACTAAGGGAAAATCTCATTCATCTTTCTCATTCCAATGTTCTCAAGATGCCACACAAGCACCTTCTCAAAATCTTCCTCTAGATAAACCTTTGCAGCCTGGTGGGATGTTGGATGTTGGTGGGGAGGGCACAAACAGATGGATGAGTGGAAAAGAGCAGCCAGGACCACTGGAGGTGCTGCTGCCTGTCACAGTTGTGCACAAGGGTCCCCTTTCTCACTGCTGAAAAGACACAATTAAACGAAAACATCCATACTCTTGTCTATGAAGAATTTTCCAGGTTACAAAATCCACCAAAAATTCATGTTAAAGGGGACCTCAGGAATTCAGTTTTGAGTGTATCCAAGGATGGACAACCCACAACATCTCTGGGCAGCCTGTTCCAGTGTTCAGTTGCCCTCTCTGTGATAATTTGTTCCTTGTATCTGACAAAAAGGGAGGGCTCTGGGACTCAGGGCAGCCCTCACTTCATGGAGTAATCATGGGGAACAGCAAATGCCTGAACCAGTGGTATCTGGGAAGAAGAAAGCATTTTGGGCTGTATCAACAGGAATGTAGCCAGTAGACCAAGAAAAGTAATCACACTCATCACTAGTTAGACAATATCTGAAGTACTGTGTCTAGTCTGGGGGCCCAATACAGGAAACTCATCAATGACCTTTTGGGAGTTCAGCAGAGGGCCACCCGGCTGGAGCATTTGCCCCATAAGAAGTTGCTGGGGAACATGGGCTTGTTCAAACTGGTGAAGAGATGGTTTCAGAGAGACCTTCCAGTATCTACAAGGAGGTTACTGAGAAGATGGTGCACTTCAGTGAGGTGCACAGTGGGAGAACAAGAGGCAATTGTGTGGCCCAGCAGAAGCAGGTGCCCTGTTTTCCCAGAGGAGTCAAAGTGTACCAGCCCTGGGCCTGGAGCCTGAGGGAAGGAGAGCCTCTGACACCTTTGGGGATTCCCCTTACAGCCCCTGCCATCAAGGGTTGTTATTTTAATGTGATTTACAGGGTGTTGGGGGCCAGGATCCTGTGGCCAAGGTGAGGAGAAAGGTGTGCCTGCTTCTTCATGCAATGAGCAGCACCATGGGCACTGAGGAGTTGGGGAGCTTTGGCATCACCCTCTACTTGCTCCCCTCCATCACCACCAGCCAGGGGTGCTACTTCATGTGAGGAAGGCCCTCAGTGCACACACCATGGTCTGCCTCATCCCCAACTCCAGGGTAAGCCGTGCAAGCTCCAATCTGGGGATCGGGAAGGGGGACCATGACCTTCAGGAGAGTGGACCCCAAAAAAGGGGCAATGGAAATGGGCTGCAGCAAGTTCCTGGGCTGTCCCCAGGAACACTGGGCAAATGCACCACAGGCCTGGTCCTGACTGCCATCTTGTGTGGCCTCCAGTTCTTTTGTTCATGTCCATCATGGAGAGGAATGGCATGCCAGAAAGTTTCCTGCATCCCGACTGTAAAAATAGAGTCAAAGTAGGACATTTTCTCCACTACTTCAGGACTCCTCCTTTGTTACTGAAGCATGTCATGTAACAGTTTGCAATTAAAACCATCAACAGCATGGAAGGCCATACCACAATAGCTTTGTAGTCAATTATTTGATTTATAATTAAACATGCAGAATTTCAGCTTACTGACTAGAAAGTAGGACAAGTACTTTCTGTTTGCCTGGTTCTATAAAAAAAGCCAGGATTCCAGGCTGCAGTTTCTACAGCATGTATAATTTCTCTCCTGCAGCAAGGGCTGTCTAGACAATGAGCAGGTTAGAACAAGGTAAGTTTCAGGATGCAAATTTAAATATTACCATAGCAACAATAAGAAACCCCCAAATATACAAACAACTGGTGGCTATGAAAACCCCTCAGCCATCTGCGAAGGGAAGCTGGGTAAGGCACAGAGAGCACTGCAACACGTGGATCGGGTTCAAGTTCTCCCTTCACATGGTGACACTTTCCTGTATTTATCAATGCTGTCATCAGCTTACGCAGAACAGTAATTTTGTACAGTGAGTCAGCGTTTCAAATCAACCCTGAAGACAGCAATTCCCAGCTACTTTTTAACTCGTACACCAATGCCCTATTGTCCATCTCTTCCCTCCCCACCTGCCCCTCAGATGGTGAGGAAGATTTGAAGGTAGTTCTTGTGTTGGAGTTCTCCAAAGGACACAGCATGTCTATTTGTCTGTTTTAAAATAAAAGACAGAATAAAGAAGAGGCCAGATATGTGACTGTTCTCAGCCTGACTGATGCACTAAACTTTATTTAAATTCCAAATCCTATCCATTCACGGGCCAGCCAAATACATGTAGGGCTGTCTCTGATAGGCACATCAGGAGCATCTTCTTGGTCAGGCCTTGCAGTTCTTCACCTGGCTTTCAGTTTTTGTGCACATAAAGTGAGGCCTGCACAGGAATCCTGTGTACAACATGTGCTGTGCTAGTGCTAACAACAATTTTTACCTAGCTGGTAAGCAGAGCACTATACTGAACCTAGCCAATCCACGCTGTCTTATCTGAGAAGCTGCAACCATAACTTGATGGTTGTTACACTTTCCTAACCACTTCACACACAAGTCTTGAAGACCTTTTTAGAAAATGTCTGTAAAATGTCTTCTGCAGCTTTTTAAGAGGCCACCAGAAACTCACAGAGACTGTGCTTCCATCAGGCACGCCAGGATGCTTATGAGGGTGGCCAGATCCCAGTTTCTCTGGGATTTCCATGCTCATGTAATGAGAATGAATGCTGAGCCACAGCTCATTGTCTAAGATCCCAAACATCTGTTTGTGGGAAGAGGTTTTGTGTACCCATACAGTTTCTAAAACTGACTTTTATGTGAACATAGCGCAATTTGTGCTCAAGACTTGGACACTTTTTCTACCCACAAGAACCATGTGGAGGGCTTACAGCATCACCGGAACAGCAGAATTCAGGTTGTGAATGGCCAAAGATGTACATATGTCTGAGGTATTATGGCCATCAGAAAAACCTACCTGTTTGCATGCGATATTTCAGGAAGGTGAAGCAATAATACCTCATGGGGGGATTGTTTCAGCAGTCAGGTTTCAACTTGATCAGTAACAGGTATTGCCTTAGTAACAGGTACATGCCTTAGTGCAGAAGCACCTCTTCTCACCAGCTGTAGTTTCCAATAGCTCAGCTTATGTTAGTATCACAGTGGCAGCACACACAGAAGAGGCAGATTCCCACCCAGAGAAGGATGCAATAATTGCCCGTGTTCCCGGCAGGGGTTCAGTAGAGCTCAGAGGTGTTCAGCTTATGGGTCAGGTTACAAGACTGGAAAATCAGTGACATTTAATAAATGCCAAACAACAAACATTCTTGTTGTGGGTCAGTTGCAATTAGTACAGCAGTAGAAATACTCATCATGGTTACAATTTCCATAAAGAAAAGCAAACATGCACAGAGTAGAAATGACTATTTAAATGCTACAAAACAAAGAAGGAGAAATTGCCACCTATAAAAACATACATTTCACTTGACGCATTCTTCCTGCTCAAGCCCCATTCCTGAGCAGACAGTCAGCAGTGGATTTTTTTTTCTGTTCTGATGTTCAGTACACAGAAACACATGTTCCATGACTACAAAGATCAAATGGTAGAGTTCTAAATGAGGGGTATGTCCAGTATTACTACATCCACCAGAGACATCAATTGTTAAAAATAAAATTAAGGCCATTTAACCATATTTTCCTTACTTTGTCATCCTGCCATTTTTCCCAAATTAACTTTTCAGCTGCACAGGGCAGCAGTTTAAGTATGAAGCAACCAACTGGGATTTTTGTGTGACTAAATATTTTCCCTCAGGGTCTGGGAAATGTTTGCATCAGCTGTTGCCAAATAGTGCCTGCCTCCCAGCTAGCGCAAGACCACAGCCTCTTGCTGGGGAGGGGGAGATGTTCCTCAGAGCCCACGAGACTGGACATGAGGCAAGTCAGAGTAGTATGGAAACACCTTCTTTCTCCCAAATCATTGCACAGGCCTACCATGGTGCTGAAGGTAGTCATTTACCTCTACACAGTGGAAAATGTTATTTCTCCGTGCAGGTCTGAGTCAGCACACAGTGAGGGTAGCTGCAGTTGACTCTTCAAAATGCAAGGTTGCTTTTTTTTAAAAAAAAAAAAAACTGGGTTGGAATCCAGGTTTTCTCCCCAGGCTGCTCCCTGGCTTGTTCTTCCTTGTNCCAAGCTGTAACAATATGAGTCTTACTGATGTACATTTGTTATGACAAAAAAGTCAAAGAGAACTTAGAGTGCATTTCCCAGCCGTGCAAGAGCCTTCCCTACAGGTGCTTCGTCCCACCACAACTGAATTGTATGGTCTGTGGTCTGGGAAGGTGCCAAGTGACCTTGTTGGCAGGACAGAGCAGGGGTGTCCACTGTTGCAGACCATGGGCCCCATCAGAGTACTCCCCTTCACCTTTCCTGCATGCCACCGCACCCCTCCCTCACCATCTTCAGGCTATTTCCTTAAGTAGACAGGATTATTTGCTGCTGTTACCCCTCATTAGCGTCCTAGCCCTCCAGAGAAACACAGACATTTCCATTCATCACGCCTGCCATTTTACCGGTTGTAACAGGAAACTGTGACTGCTGGCAAGCATGGAAAAACAAACTTGTTTTTGCCACTTCACTTTTCCATGGTCTGTAATTTCTCATGAGTGGTAGGTAGTTGCCCATTTTGCCTCCTTTAATGCTTCCCATGCGTATCTCCAACACAAGGGCTGATCCCAGACAACCCGTATCTGGGATAGCCTGGGAAGCCTGTAAGTCGTAGCCAGCTCCTCCACAAAGCCAGCTATGTATTTTCTTTTCTGTGACCAGTGTGCATGAATCACTTCATGTAGCCAGGTGTCTGCTTCTCACCCAGCATGGCCTGGCTCTCTCCCAACAAGCCAGTGCTCTTGTTTCAAATCGGAGGAGCAGTTTGTCTCTGAAAGCATGTAGAAAGCCCAAGTAGTTCTTGTTCATAATTGGCACCGAAAAATGGTTGTCTTTTTTCCACAAGGCTCACCAGATCTCATTCCCAGAGCTCCATTTCTAACAACCACGCTGTTGAACACTGACTGGCACAATAAGAAGTACTAAAACTAACGTGGCAAGTGTCAAAATCCAGTCCATGTTGCGGAGCCTTACACCTTGCTTTTTCATTATGTGCATTCACTTGCAAAATTCGTTTGCTTATTTGCGTCGAGTGTGAAAGCCATTAGGGGGGATTAAAGAGGATCTGCTGAAACTGAGGAAGAAAAGCTTTAGCATCTGCATGGAAGGGAGGGAGGGAGACTTCTGTGTGTCGGTTTAAGGCTAATTAGGACTGCATGTGCTCCTCAGAGGGCAGAAACCATAAGAAGTACAAGACTGTAGTCCAGAACCGACTGTGACCTGGAAGTGCTGGTCTCTGCCATACAGTTTTGCAGCCACCACTGAGGCAATTAAACGTGCAGGCTGACGAGCCTGGGGAGATCAGGGAAGGGTTTGTGGAGAGGAGAGAGCCGCTTACATTTTGTTATCGCTCTGCAGAGGTAGCGAAGGATTTAGCCTGATTACACGCACTGCGCCTAATCTTCCGCTCCCCGGCACCTGCTTCTCACAGGGGCTCTCATCGGATAACGAGGAATGACACACGGTGCGAAGTGTCAGCCCTATCTAATCGTCATTGCCATCGCCACTGTCACAGGGAAGCACCATGGGAGATGAATTTAAGCCCAATGTATGTTTAGAAGGATTCAGAGGCTGTTTGTTGCTATTTTTATGCAGATTCTCTAACAAGGAGGCTGGAGGAGAACTGCTGAGTTACAGATCATGAGAAACAATTCCAGCTAATTAGTGTTTCTGACCCATATTAGAAGAGCATGCATTTTTTTCCCTGGGTGATTTTAAAATGTATCTTGCAGGCTTTAGTCTGATGTAGAGGACTTGCTGTAACTGCCAGACTTAGCATCTCACTGCCTGTCTTTGGTATCTGCTTCGTGCAACTCATTTAACTCTTTGTATGTGGTTTCCCCAAATAAGCTTTGGCTTTCCCAAGATCAGATATAAATTCCATTTAGTGGCACTGTCTAAGCTCACATGAAAAACTGAACATAACAAAACAAATGCATGAGTGGGCAATTTTTTCGTGAAGGAATGAAGTTTCGGTTTGATGCTTCCAAGAGATTACTCTAAATGACTGTGGGAAAATGATGAAAAAATGCATGTGGAGTCCTTTCATAATACTTGCACTGGGAAATACAATAAAAGGAAAAGAATTCCCCTGTTGTCTCTGTTTTCTTGCATAATCCTCAGTGCTAAAGCTGTGATTGTATCTACAAGCCCTTTTCTTAACAATTGCTAGTTACAATGTGCCAGCCACATTTGCACAGATAATAACCTCAGACCTGGTCGTGCAGAGGTTTACACCCATGGTTGAACTCCTGTGCTGTGAACAACCTCCTCAACTTAAAGGAACTGCTCCCTGTACAGAAAAGTTAAGCCTGTGCTTGAAGTCCTACGGCAGGACTGGAGGTTGGGATCTCTTAAGTGGTCTCTTCCAGCTAAGCCCTACATCTGTGCAGAAACCTCCTCGCTGCCTGACATTTGCAGAAACCTACCCACACAAAAACAAATGGCACAATTTTGGCCTCAATCTGTGACAATTTAAGATGAAAAATCAAAAATGTTTTCACATTTATTTTTCCAGAGCCCATGAAAGGGGCATTTGACTGGTTATGGTGCTAACATTCATTAACATTTTGGAACATACACAGCCTTTACTTTGTTCGCAATGACTGCAATTATTGTTTAAAGCACAGAGAAGTGAAAACCTTGGAAGCTAAACTCTGTGGGCTCTCTCCAACATACAACTCCCCCCCCACCCCCTTCCCCACCGTGCATCTAGGACACGGTGCTGAGGCAGCTACGCAGCCCCAGGTATGCGTTGTGGTGGGCCAGCCAACAGCAGGGCCAGCTATCCATCTCCACCCCAGTGGGAGTGCTGTGACTTGCAAGTGAGGGCACCAAGCGAGATGTTACCGTGATCAACATTGTGGCAGAGAGTGCCAAAAAATACACCTTTGAGCCAGCTCCATTTTCCTGTGGGAGACTAACAAGGCTCCCAGTAACCCTGATATTTGAACTGCAGTTTTTCCTTCAGACAAATGAAGTGTGTGCAGACCACGCAGGCTGTGTACCAAAAAAGCCGATCTGCTCCGAGGCCAACAGCCATGCGGCTTCTGTGGCTGTAAGTCTGAAGACATTTTTTGGAGAGGCAGAAAATGAAACCAGGTGACGAATTCTGTTGGTTGACCACAGTGGGGGGTTGAAGCCCTTTTTGTGATCCCCATTCTCACATCCCCACTCTACAGCATCCAAGCTATGATTCTGGATGGAGGAACGCTACTGGGGAATTGAGGGCCAGATCTCCCCTTAACCCAGAAAATGTTTAAAGAGATGTTACCATATTTTGTTTCAGAAGAGGAAAACTTAGAATGATTCGTGGTTTCTGTATGAGTTCTCTGTTGCTACATAATATTTTTTAAATTATATTCATAAACAGTTAATTTTGGTAAATCTATTTCTACAGAAATTGTGCCTAAAAACATCAGCAAGCTCTGCTCCCACTCACAATCGGTAGCTCCACTGATTAAAGACTAAACATTGATTACCAGGTGAAGACCAACATGTGGATTTTGGTGTGTTTCTTCAAAGAAATAGATTACAATCAGATTACAATGAACAGACCATGTAAGGCCCATAAACAGCTTCTTAGTCCCTCCCCTGAGAAAGCAGGGCTATTGTCAGCAGACTTAAATTCCCCAGGCTGGGAACCCTGCCTCCACAGTAAAATCCTAAATTCTCCAGAAGCCAAAATACTTTTTAAAACCCAGCTTCATAAGGTAAGTTTGCTCTTCTCCCCTGTGTCTCTCTTGTGTCTGGGGTATGATCTTAATTACTAAGAAATAATTATAATGTCATGAAGGGTTTTTCCGCTCATAGAGGAGAGGATGATACCACATACACTGCCACTACTGTTCTCCCATCAGCTTGGAGTCAAAACATGAGCCAAGTCCCACAGGGCTCATGGCACTGCAGGAGACACAGCACCAAGCATCGTGGCTCTGCACCGGCAGCAAAGGGCCACCTGAGAGACAGAGATCCCATTCTCCTGCAGATATTCCAGTGACAAATGAGGAGGGAAATAATAATAGATTCAGATTTGTATTACATTAAGTTAACTAATTCTCAAAAGTTTAACATGATTTTCCTGTTGCTGTCTCTGTCAACTTTATGCAAGGCCTTCCTGAAGTTCAAGTTACCTGTTTTATGTCTTCCTATTGGAAATGGACCTGACCTAAAGCCATAGGTAGGATTGCTCTAAATATTGTTGAAATATGACATCATATAACTGAAGCATATCCTAACATGCCAAGCTTTAGGAAATCCAGGTTTCTTTGCACCCCCTGTGGCTTTAGGCACAGCACTATACTGTTATTGTTTTTCTTCCCTACTTTTCATCACAAAGAAAAGTATTTGTAATATGTTGTGTGGATTGTGAGCTATGCCTTGATCCATACCTCTACAGATGGAATTGCATTTTGGAAAATTTTGATCCATAGCAAACCATTTACTCCTTACAGAGAAAAGAAAATCGTTCAAGATGGAATTCACAGTTATCTGTAAATGCGGAGGTCACCCAGGCGGGGAAGAGAAAGAAAAGAAATCTTCCCTGCGAACAGCCTGTTAAAAATCCGTAAGCTGAAATGTGTTTGTGAGATCCCTTGGACCAAACTCTTTAGGAAAACAAGCAACACTGGTTACAGCTGGATCACGACTTGCATGGACAAAGAATATGAACAATTGCTTTGGAAGGGAGGAGGTCTGTATGGTTGCCTTCCAGTTATGGGGTAGAAATGGATGATAGTGGCATCTTCAGCACCTGGCAAGAAACTAAGCTATTCTCATCAAGCAGAAATATTAAAGCTACTCCCCTGGAGACACAAGGAGCTGCTCCTGCAATGTCTTAGGCAGAAGGAGGAACATGATTTAGGCACAGGGAATCCAGGTCCAGCTATTCAAAGAGAAAAACTGAGAATAATGATTTAAGTGGATGTTAGCACACTAAATTGTAAGTGATGCTTTCAATGAGTACAGTCTGTTTGGGGATCACAGATTGCAGCTGTGTAGACAGGAGAAACTGAGAAAGTGACTAAACTGAGAAACTTTGAAAATAGCTCTCTCATGAGAGTCTCCCCATACTTGAGGACATAGTCACAGCATATTCCAGATGACTCCACCAAACCACCAAGTTCATCACCTTCCCAATGCCAAATGAACAGACTGAAACATGCTCTGAACTTGGGCTGAACTCCATGGAGGCCTCATTAACTTATTCTTGTGACTGTCCACAGAAAATCTGAGGGCATATTTTCAGTCCTCTGAAAAGGATTTGTTTCTGAGACACAATACTTCTCCTCAGGTCCCTCCACTAAAACCTTGGCAGTAAAACTAAGCAGATTAGCTTAACACAGACAGCTTCTTGTGCCACACTTTTACTTTTGGCAGATAAAGATACAAGGATGTCTTGGCAAAAATTAAAACTCTTCCTATCATCCCCTTCATATAAACCTTGCCTCCCTGTCTACCTTTACCAACCCTGCCGACTTGGGACTAGCTGCCCCTGTATATGTTTTTCTTTTTCTTTTTCTTTACAAACTATTTTTCTTCTATTTAAAAAAAAAAAAAAAAGGTCCAATAAGATAAATGATAAACCCCTTGCATTGACATTGTCACACTGCCAATCCCTATGGTGAGCAAGATGATAACCACCAGACTCCCCAGGAAATCAGAGCTGAACCAGAGTGAACTGCAGAAGTGTGAAACTCCAAATGACATTATGAAGCCAACTGTGGGGATTCATCAGCTGTAGGAAAAAAAAAATAGTATAAAAAGAACAGAGGTACACTAATTTTGAATGAAAGTTTAAGTACTTCCTCAGCCACTTGCAGGGACCAAAGTTGCTTCTGCTGCCTGAAAAGCTGACTCATCCCTGGGCACTGCTGGAGGGTCTGTTTGAACAGGGGCAGCTAGCTATGAGATTAGTTTCTGCAGGAGGAAACAACCTAGAGCAGAAACACAGTGATCTTTATGCATAATTTAAAAGGGGAGAGTTATGAGAGATTAGTGCTGTCTCCTGGTTTTACACAATGTATGCAATTAAATGTCAGATCTGTCAGAGTTTATGTCTTCATGCACAAGCAGAATACTGCTTGCCTGAGCTGCTGTTTATCACTTGTGCTAGACTACTGTTATTAAAAACAGTAACGTGGACCAGCCAGGCAGCTCACTGAATCACAGTATGTTAAGGAGTGGGGTCAATCCTTTTTTCTTATATACATATTGATTCCTAAGAAGGAACATCTCTCCCTACAGGGACTGGGGAGCAAATCATCAAAGGGACATACTCACCTCAAACAGTGTGTATGTCCTAAAGTCCTTAACTATAACTCCATAGAAATCTGTATGTCCCAATTCCCCTGCAGGTTTAAATCTGCATCTGTTTATTCCCAGCCTTACATCTCTTGTCAGAACTGAACATCTCACACACTTTTAGATCATAGAATGGTTTGGGTTGGCAGGGACCTTAAAGACCACTCAGTTCCACCCCCCTGCCATAGGCAGGGACACCTCCCACTAGATCAGGTTGTTCAAAGCCCCATCCAACCTGGCCTTGAACACCTCCAGGGATGGGGCATCCATAGCTTCTCTGGGCAGCCTGTTCCAGTGTCTCACCATCCTCCGAGTAAAGAACTTCTTCCAAATATCTAACCTAAATCTACCTTCTTTTAGTTTAAAACCATTGCCCCTTGTCCTATCACTACACTCCCTGACAAAGAGTCCCTCCCCAGCTTTCCTGTAGTCCCCCTTTAGGTACTGGAAGGCCGCTGTAAGGTCTCCTGGAGCCTTCTCTGGGCTGAACAGCCCCAACTCCCTCAGCCTGTCTCCATAGGAGAGGTGCCCCAGACCTCTGATCACCCTTGTGGCCCTCCGCTGGGCTCATTTTAATAGGTCCACATCCTTCTTGTGCTGGGGGCCCCACAGGTGAATGTGGTGCTCCAGGTGGGGTCTCACAAGAGCAGAGCAGAGGGGGAGAATCACCTCCCTCGGCCTGCTGGCCATGCTTCTTTTGATGCAGCCCAGGATGCAGTTGGCTTTCTGGGCTGCAAGTGCACATTGCCAGCTCATGTTGAGCTTCTTGTCAACCAACACCCCCAGGTCCTTCTCCTCAGGGCTGCTCTCAATCCATTCTCCACCCAGCCTGTATTTGTGCTTGGGATTGCCCTGGCCCAGAAGCAGGACCTTGCACTTGGCCTTGATGAACTTCGTGAAGTTCACACAGGCCCACCTCTGAAGCCTGCTCAGGTAAGTCTGCCAGACTCTGTGTTCCCTTGCTATATCCTCAGACTAGCTCAGCCTGGCAGGCATATTTTGAATGTGCCTCAAGAAAATCTGTGGGATTCAATCTGCCCCAAAATCAGACAGTTTGTGCTGCTGAAAATGACAATGTTTTACACCATAGTTGATGCATTACAGCAAAGGATCATCTTTTGGGGACTACCCCAAAATACTGGAGATATGCATTCAATTCCATCCTCAGAGAGCCTGAGGGATTTGAATTCATTCCTACCTTGAGATGGACCTTGCAGGAGAGAATAGCTCTTTTCACTGCTGAAAATTTGAAGTTCATTTGGCCAGAGAAAACAGGATCCAGGCCCCACTTCAAAACATACCTGTAACTTTCATTTTAAAATCTACCCTCTCCATGGCAAGAGGGTTGTTTTTTTCATTTCTTCCTCTTTCTCAGCCATTAATATTTAACGATTACATGCACAGTGGAACAGCTTCAGGCTTGAGAGATCTTCTCTTGAAAATACTTTCTCACTGAGTGGTCTGAGAATACCTTTGTGACCAAATCTCTTCAGCATGGGAGGGACTCCCACACCCTTAATAAGCTCGTTTCATGATTGAACTATCAATCAGGCAAACATGTCCTATCACTGCTAGAAAAGATTGATCCCTTCCTGAGTTTTGCAGAAGGAGTTCCAGGCACTTAATACTAGGAGAGGGGCTGAGAAGTCTCAATCTGAAGGCTGAAGCCAATATCTCTGAGAGGGCTGAAGTGAAGACTCGCCTCCTCCATCAGCTTTCCCACTGGCAAGAGATACATCCTTTTGCTGATAAAAATCTGAGGCTGGAAACAGAGGGGATGGGTGTCAGCCTGCTGCCTCAGTCCCCTGGGGAAGACCTCTGCGTGTAGAGCTTGCAATAGCCTTCTGTGTCTCCGCAGGCACTATGGGCCAAGGAGTTCCCATGGGTGACTTCCACTGCTTAAATCGTGGTTTTGAGCAAAGCTGTTGTCTTTCCAAGCAGCCTCATGATAGGGTGAAGGATGGGGCTTGGAGTTTAAACAATGAAGGCATCCTTCTCAGTGCTCAGAGGTGGTCCCTGGGTGCCTGAGGTGAGGGATGAGACATATGCAGCTCTTCATGAATATCAGTTATCCCATCCCAAATCGTTCCTCAACCAGTGGGCTTCTCACTCTGGCATGTGATACACACCAGTGGAGAAGGGATCACATGGAAACACAGATAAATATGCAAGGTACCAACCAATGCAAATACTGTTTTGCATATTCACTAATTCAACAGTAACATACTCAGATTCTGGACCAACTACATGCTACCAGATGACTTAGCAACATCTTCATCTTTAAATCCTTATCTAACCTTGCTTATCATTCTGACTTTTAAGAAGTTCTTCTGAGGTGCTGACCCGCCCTGTGCTTGTTGCAGAAAATCTAATGTCTCACCAGAATGTTCCTCATGTGATGTTAACCCTTGGCCCTGGTGAACAGACATGGCCAGTAGTGTAGGAAACCAACTGTGGTGGGCCACAAGATACTAACCTGTTTTGCACTCCTTTCCCACCACTCCTCTCTTTCCTTTTGGAATTGCTGAGCCTCAGCAGCAAACACATCAAAAGCCAGAATGATATTCATGCAAGACAGCAACATCCACTACAACCTCCTATGGCTCTTTGTGCTGCACACACAGGCTCCTGAATGCTGCTGTGCTTTAGTTTGTATGCTGGGTTTGGGAAAGATGAGCTGTGCCTGAGAAGAACCCATGTCCTCTGTTAACTGAAGCCTGGTATGACTGGGTCAGGCTACAGTCTTTATTCGTCTTCAGTGAGATGGTTTACATCTGTGCTATCTAAGGTATGTACCTAACTGCTAATCTTCTGCACATATGCCAACTGAATGACGATGAAGTATCCCATTAACTCCATCTGGATTAACCACCTATGCCAAACAAGACATGTGACAAAATTTTTGCAGGATTAAGTTTTGGAAAGCTGAAGTAATGTGGCCTGATTTCCTAGGGAGTCTGCTGAGTGCTTAGATCCCCTGTTGAATTCAAAGGAGTTGTAGATACTCAGCACTTCAGAAAATCAGTTTGTGCCATATTTTTATAACAGAATGATGCCATGCTGCACTTAAAAATAAACATATTTTTCCCCTGCCCCCTCTCTGTGTCCCATTTTAACTCACTTTTTTTTTTTTTTTCCACTGGATTTTATCCATAGCTTTCTTCGTAAGAGCAAAGGAAAGAGAACACATAAGTTTTAATTGGAAATTAATCTTTCAACCTACAATGTGTGCTTTAAAATCCAGAAAAAATGTTGCAAAGCCTGTTATCCTTAGTTACAAAATAAATATGCAAACTCTGTCACCATACTCTGCAAAAATATCTTTCAGCTGTTCCTTTTAATAAAGAAAAGTATGAAACCTTCTATATTACTCTGAGTTTAAAGTAGCTCAAATGTTTGGTCTACCAACTTTGACAATGTCCCTTTAAGTTTTCCGATTTTTGTGGAAGATCTAGCCCTGGGGTTTTTTGGCTTAGACATAGTACTTGTCAAAACCCTTCAGACTCTCTTACTGAAGTGGCTGATGCGGAGTGTTTTTTTTCTTCTTCTTCTTTTTTCTTTCCTTTTTTTTTTTTTTCCCCAGAATGACCTTGTTTCCAGCTTCGATTTCATGTGAAAATGTGATCGTGTCAGAATTTTCCTTTGGAGAGAATTTTCATTTTACGGATCTTGACAGATTTTCAATTTCATGCTTTGATTTGAAGTTTCTCTGATTCTTTTCCTCTTACCTTTTAATCTGACAGCCTTTAAGGCTAGGGGGACCTATTCTCTAAAGGTTACAGCAAAAGATTTTGCGTCAGGAGATCTGGGTTCTATTTCTGGTATAATCTCCAGACTTGCTATGTACTTTCAGCAATATGAATACATGTGTGTGTATGTGTGTCTGTGTCTGTGTGTATTTTGCTGTGCCTTGTCCTATAAATATGTAAATAGGCATTTAAATAGACAACTATATGCATAAAAGACAGTAATGCTTACCCCACTCCCTCCTTATTTCCATTAATGCTTTTGAGTATTTTATGCTTCTTGGCTGTGAAAGAAAAAAAATAGAGCCTACTGCATTTGAGCATTATAGTATTAGTTAGTGTGTTTCCTTCAGCAGTTGAATTTTGACATATTTAAAACCAATGTTGCATTTGCCAAAGTTTTGCATGTCTGTATGTTCATGCAATGTCTTAAACATGCTACTTCAGTGAACACTTAGGGAGAGCTGCAGGCTGCATAGATGAAAACCCATGACTTTTGCCTGCAGCTTTGGCTTCCCCTCAGGTGGTTCCCAAAGGGGATCCCTGGTCAGTGTGCACTGAGAGGCATCTCCAAGAGAGGCTCTGACCACTGCCAAATAGGTGTCTCAGAGAGTAGATGAATATTGTCCTCTGGAATTTCCCATGCCTTTTCATTGGTTGTAGATTGTCGTTTTCATCTATCTGGAGTAGAAGCTGACGTGTTATAGGAGTAAATGTAAGATAGGTGATTCCCTTTAAACGCCAAAGTTTCCTGTTCACCTGATAGAGAGAAATTTAGGTGCTTCTGTTCTGTAAAGCGTATCTTCTTGGGAGGCCTTCAAAGGCATGTATGTCTCTCCCGCGAAATGAGGTGGTTACTTTAAAGAAGACTATTTCATTAGGTGCCAAAAATGTAGATGCAAACTACATGCTTATGTTGACTAGATCCCTATCGCAGAGATGCGTATAGTTGGCAATAGATCTTCAGGAGCCCTTCATCTTCTCCTCATCTGGTAGCCACTTATATTTTTATATTTCTGTATTCATGGGTGAGGAATTCCTCACTAAGAGACGCTATCTGAAAATTTAAAGAATAAGAGGTCAGCCCAAAAAGGATAACAGATCAAACTGTTGAACAGCAAAAATACTGTTCCATGAAAATAAGTTATCAGCACTTCAGGCTACACTCAGAAGCTCTGCACTTGAAGGCTGTGTCATGTATTTGCAATCGAGCCCAACGCTTTCCTCTCTGAGCTGTCAAACAGAACTGGGAAGAGAATTTGGAAAATCACTATTTTATTTTTGCAGTTCAACCATTTTATCATTCAGGAGATAGATAGGAACTATGGGACATTTACAATTTGGCTATTACCTGAAATGCAATCTGTATAATTGGTCATATCAGTCATATTTATTCTCTCTCATACCAAACAATTCCAAGACCATAAAAGAGGTTTCAGTCTTGTCCCACCAGCCTCGCCAGTGAGACTCCCCAGGTGATCACTATCAGATGTGTTTTCACATGACTTTCATTTTACAGATTTATTTTCTGGCAAAAAAATATGTTAGGAAAATTCATCTACTTAAATGTTGGTGGAAAGCACATAAAAGGAGATCTGATACTATAAAAGAGAAATTGCTATTGTCTTGAAATACTATTTTTTTATCAGCATTTTTTCATTCAGAGGTTATCTGTATCCTGTTCACGGACAGCTTTTCAGATCTGGTTCATT
Organism: Anseranas semipalmata; assembly: GCA_013399115.1. Lineage (NCBI taxonomy): Eukaryota > Metazoa > Chordata > Aves > Anseriformes > Anseranatidae > Anseranas > Anseranas semipalmata. Next base: position 322,302 of record VXAA01004177.1, on the reverse strand, counting down.
TTCATTCATATTCACTTCAAGGAGATTAATAAGCATGTAAAAGAAGAAATGTGGCTCTTCTATCTCTGCTAAATACCCAGCAGAACAGAAGTCTGGGGCATGGGAGAGACTGGTTCAAGTGCTGTCAGGACTTGAAAACCAAAGGAGATTGTTCTTGGTCTTGCGTAGGGACAGTAAGCTCTTTTTGGTAAATTTACGGTGTCTGCTACAGGGGGCTAGAACATAAGGACAAATGGTACACTATGAGAATCATACTCCTAAGTGAAAGGCACCACAACTAGAAAGGGATGTAAGATGAGAGGGAAATAAATGTGGAAAGAGATGTGAAAAATACCATTTCAAAGAAAAATACAGTTTTTTAAAGTTAAAAAATACTGTGTGTTAAGATAAATGCACTTTTTCAATAACATTCTTCTTTGAAAATAGATTTTAAAAATTACTGTGACCCCAATAACCTGTTGTTGGTACCGGTCTCTCTTTCTCCCAGGAAAGGAGCAGGACCAGCAGCATCCTTAGCTCTTGGCAGGAGACCTGTGAGCAGAGCTATGCAGAAGGAAAATAGTGCCATAACCATGGCCTCTGGGGGGAACTTTTTACCCCACAGCTGAGACAAGGAAGTTTACCTTCAACTGGGGAGATGGAAGCTACCTCACACTTGCCAAATTTAGTTTAGGACAAGGTAATATAAATAACTATTGAAAGCACATGCGTCTTATGTTTTTACAGTAAATTTTTGCACTGCAACTTCCTGAATAGCATGCTTCATATGGTTACAGACTTAATTATGCTACTTTATTTTTCCTGAAATATAGCATCTTTCTGATTTTAGTTGGTTTAGCAGAAGCATGGGGAGTAGCAAGCAGGGATGGGCTTGCAGTGGGGGAGATTTATATGTGTGTCTGGAATTTATTCTGTATCACAACAGTTTTCTCATTGAGCTGTTCTTACTTTCCACTGAACTCCATTCAAAAGGCCAGGTAAGCTGAGTATGAAGAATCCCCCTAGAAATATTGCAATTCTCCAAGCCTTGACGTGCCCCACACATCACAAGGCTTGGGTGCTCAGTGATTGAACAGCACTGCTCACTGCAAGGGATGCCCTTCCCCTCCTGTAGGCATGGCCTATTTAGTCTTGTATGGCACAGGAAACCCTTAGAGGGAATTTTCCCCTTCTGTCAATACACTTGCAATTTGTCAACATCAACATCACACACAGAAAAAAAGCAGCAGCCTTTCAATTAGAGGAATGGCAGATCAACCAGCCCTCTTTTCATTCATTTCCTATGCTTCATCACTAAGTTTTGATGCCATTGCTCATGAAAGGATTTTATTGGGTTTAATTCTTAAAAAACACACTTCTTCCAGGAAGGTCTGAAATCCCAGCCTGTACTAGTTCCTCTACAAGAGAACTTCTGCAGATGGAACTCCAGACTTATTGCAATACCCAGGACAGACATCTTATAGGTGCTGTTAGTTTCACAGGCAGAATTATTTTAAGAATCACTGAAATACTACTCCGTTAAAGAGCATTGCAATGGTACCAGTGTGGCTGCCCATGGATGACTCAAATCATCATTTTGGGTACTAATGGTACCACCTAATGTTCACCATCAGGTAAGGTGTTTGCTCTGAGGGAGCCATCCATCCTCTCTCTATGGTCAGTGGAAAGATGGATGTAAAAGTACAATTCAGCAGAAGCTAATACAGACTGCCAAGAGATGTAGTCACTCACACCATGTAGGACAAGTTACCCCTGGAGCAGCTTGGCCACCTCTGCACAGGCAACATGTGACAACTTGGCCCAGGTCCTTTTTTGCTCCATGGATGGGTGAATATCAAGCTGTCATGACAGTGCTCTTACAATGGGATGCTAAGGCTAGGTACTGTGAACCTAGAAGGTGTGCGGAGGTGTCTGAGAGTATTAGGTCTGCCACCTAACCCCTGACAGGGCTGTGGGGCTGTTCCTGCAGATGCTGGAGTGAAATGTGCTGTCAGCAGTGGCCAGCGTTCCTCTTGAAACTCATTATAGAGAGGGGTCCCAGCATGGATTACTGTATGGGCAGTGTAGGAGATGAGTGGACGGGGGCCTGACAGCAAATTGGGAAGGGCTGTGATTCAATTTGTTGGGGTGAATCAGTCTTTGGAGGCATCTGTGGCTCCAGACACAATAAAGAGAGCCTAGACAGCCCAGCTGAGTTCTACACCTCACTTTCAGACAGCTACGGCTAGATGAGAGGAGCCCCACTGGTGTCTCAACCCTTTCCAGCCTCCATAGGTTTGATTTCTCCTGTTTTACTGTGTCTGCTGGGAAAGAAGCCAAAGCCACACGGAGCTGGATCTGCTCCTGATGTTCCTCATGTTCCCTGTGTTCATCTCCAGGGTATTGGGTTGGCCCTTCAGAGGAGCTGAGGCCAGCAGGGAAATTTGGAGCTTGATCAGCTCCTAAAGGGGGGAGTTTGGGTTCAGGGAGTTGCTTCAATCCCATCCCCACCAATGTTTGCTAAAATAATAAAAACTCATTTCTTTACATTAACTCGACTTGTGTTTGCTATGTTGGTGGTCTCTTTCCCTCCCTTTTCTTTAAGTCTTTCCTTATAAACTTAATCAAAACAAGTTTTCTAGATTTGCTGAGTGATTCCATTACATTTCCTGACCTTTCCCTTTCACTTCTGTTTACCTGTCTGCCTCTGTGGCTCACTCTCTTGCATGGCTCTCGGCTGCATCCCAGGCCCAGATGGAGGGTCACCTGTGTTCAGAGGTTGGGGTGCAGACCCCCACCCAGCAGCCGGTGCTCCCCAGAGAGGCTTGCGCCACTTCTCCTCCCTTCCTGGATAAAGGATTCCCTTTCTGAATCCTTTCCTTTCTCCACAGCTGAATGCCCTTTCTTAACCTTGCAGGAATGTGTGTGCATACTAACCAGAGGGGATATACAAAACATGTCAGTGAATGCATAATACCATGTGAAAGAGCTTACCTGAGACACTGTGGCATGAAGACTACAGTATGCTGCTGGGAAGCAGGGGAATTTATTGGTGGCTTTAAGCCTCCTAACAAGTTCTGATGGCTGTCAGAGTGGCAGTGGATAGAGGCAGAGACAGTTCTCTGCTTGGCCCCTTCCTTAACTATCAGGAATTTATTTTTCAGTCATTAACTTCTTACGCAGAACCTCCTTCCTCTAAAAGCTGCAGTTATTACAGAGAGGAAAATAGATCTCTTCTCTTTCCTCATTTTTTTTTAAGTTATATATCCTGGGGGGGTGTTTGTTTTGTTTTAAAAGTCTCTGCAACAAGAGGGTGAAGAGTGTCAGAGAAAAAAGTACCTCTCTCTCAAAAAAAGTGGTTGTTTTTTGTTTTTCCCTGTTTCATTGTGTTCCAGCTGAACAGCTGTGAATTTTTCCTTCGTGCATTCATTGTTGTTTTTACTGTCATTGTTTTTACTACTTGATCTCCACTTGGATGTTTCTTTCAGGTGTACCTACAGTGGTAAAACAAGGCTGCTTTGGGATCTTTGATCTGGGTCTTCAAATAAAGAAGCTGAGCATTTATCTCTCTCTTTCATCCAGGTGTCTGAGTACTTTGTGAACACTAACAAGTCCTGTCTCATGCCACCACGCAGACAAGCTGTAGGTAACTCTGGTCCCCACAGGAATGGAGGTGCAGGGACGCTTGCCCACCACGGCGAGGGAAGGCAGCAGTGCTGCCAGAGCAGCACACCCAGCACAGGCTCTCTAAACTGACTCCCCCTACTTTGATAACGACATGAGGAGAGTGATAACAAGCTATGGCAGATGTCATTGCTGCTTTGTGAATGGAAGGGCTCATCGTATAATAAGAGTACAGCATAATAAAGCGTGCTTCGTCTTTAAAGTGCTTTAGAAAAGTAGAAAGTTCTATATCTTCCCAGGTACAAACTTCAAGCTACAAAGTTAGTCCTGTGACCACTGCTCAGGCTTTCCATGACCTTTTATCTGCTGTACTCTCCTACTGGTAAGTCCTAGAGCTCAGGACATTTTCCTCCTGGGAATTAAGGATGTGTGTAAGAGACAACAGGAGCAAGCCAAAAAAGAGAAAGGACTGGAACATCTCCCTCTTAAACATTCACCATCTGCATTGTGCCCAGTCTGCTTTAGAAAATATCTTGTGGAGCATCCTGGTGCACAGGAGATTGCATTTTCACAGCTGGGGATGCAGGAGGCCTGAAGGGGCTGAGCTATCTGAAGCTACAGAGTAAACTAACAGGAGAAGTGGCTGGGTTGCTGGCTGGCAAGGGGTTGGTCACTTTGGTGTAACTGTCCAAGCTCTCCCACTGAAATGCGGACTAACGTGAGCCCCACTGAGAAATGACACAGAAGCTGGTCCTTAGAGATCACGCAGTCTAGCAGCAGTCCAAATGCAGATGGCTTCAGATCCACTGCTGACATGTTTTTCCACGCCCTGCAGAATCTATCATTCCAATGAAATGAAATGAAAGGTTGCATACTCCTTATTGTTATGGTGAGAACCGTGCCCAGATATAGCTTAATGCTCAGCTGTGCTTTTAGCTGGAGGGTATAGTTTCACAAGACACCTTGAGGAGAATTAATAACTCCTGGCTCTGCTGTTTTAGTGGGACAAATTGGCTTATTTGCAATCAGACAAGCACTAGAGTTGGCACAGAGAGAGTCAGGGAGGTGGGGAGCACGTGCTGTGGATGGGGATCTGGAGGAGGGCAGAGCCATCCCAGCAATGGAGGAGAGCTAGCTACGAATTCAGCTCACCCATAAACCAAGACTTTATTGACCAGGGAGAGGTCAGACTGCACTGGCATCTGAACAGCCGAGTCACTTCTGCGGCAGCAGGGGGGAAGCTTCTGAAGGCTCTCGTGGCAAGCACGGTGCTTCAGACCACCATCATGAGGACTCAGACAACAGCCTCTAGAGAGGGGTCAGCTTGGAAACCTCATTACTTAGGAGACAAAAGGTTGCTCTGCTATCGAGCTCTCGCAACAGTATTGGTATTAGACTAGTATTATACTCGCACAACAAGGGATTCAAGTTTTAACAGATACATTATAAAAAGTAAGGAAAAATAAGAGAAAGACAATACACATTCGTGAACCAGGTTGGTTTAATAAAGTAATAAATAGTTAATAAATGATACTTTTGAAACAAAAACAAACAGCAACATGGATGGTAATGCATGAGAAAATGCAACAGGAATGAACTGGATGGCTGTGAAATTCCTAAGCTGGGCCTGAAGATGGGAAGGCAAGGGGAGGAGCTGGTTGGAGATCTCTATTGACTGCTGTCTCTGGAGTGTCTCATAAAAAAACACATAGCTCAAATTATTTCATTCCTACACACACATTACAAAGACAAACCTGTTATTAGTGGGAATGCTTTCCTAATATGAAAGGCAATATGGGGTTGTTCTTGTTCTTGCTATATGTCTTGTGAAATGACAGATAAAGAAGGCTGAATTGCCTCTCCATGCTAGGCAGCAGTTACCAACTAAGGAGATTTTTTATTGAGAAAATGATTGTATTCCTTTCCATGATAATAAAATTCTTCATGGCATTCATTAAAAATGTTAAGACTTCCCAGGTAGCCGCTGTGCCTTGCTGCGAACGCAGCACTTTCCCGTTTTTCAGGCTCAAGAAATGTGTAGAAATATATTTTCAACATCTTTGCAGTCCTCCTTTAAGAACTTCTTATTTGTCTTCCAGGAATAAGCCCAGGAGCAGCCTGATGTTTCTGAGCTGATTCTCGTGCTGCTAATCTTTTCTCCACTATTTTTAGACAACTTTTAAAAATCTGCCTGTTTTTCAGTTGTCTTTGCTCACAGTGATGGCTTATTTGTGTGGTCCGGGAGCATTTGCTATTTGCCTCAATGCATTGGTCTGAGCCCAGCAACAGCTTTCTGACTCAAGCAAGCCCCAGTTTTCCTTAGCACTGGTGGCCTGCTGTGGTAGAGCTCCCAGTGGGGTGCTGCATGAGGAGAGCACAGCTCCCTGCAACCCTCCTGGGACTAATCCTCAGCCGTACTCCTGCTTGTTTCTGCTCAGCAGCTCTGGGCCAAAGTGCCTGGGAAGGAGCAGATGACACCCAGGACTCCATCCCTGCTCCTTCTGGCCAAGGAGGATGATAAGCAGGGTGAGGAAGCCTTCACAGCTGGAAGAACTTGGGGCAGCTGGGGTTGCTGAGAGCATATGTGCATACCTCAAAGTAGTAGTCTTTGTGGTTTCAAATGTTTGGAAAGAGTATGTGCTCCTACAGCAAAAGCATGGATGCATTGTCAGCACACAGTAGTGCCACTGGTCATAAGGACACGAGGTCCCCGTGGCACCTGACAGAGGCCAGTGAAGGTGCTCTGAAGCAGCTACAAGCCTGGGTTTTGTCACCTGTCACCTGAAGATGGACACACAACTGAAGCCAATGGGGTCAGTCAAACCCACATTTGTGCAGCTGTGCAATAAACAGAGCAATGAACCCAATTCTGCTCCCAGACCAAACAAAAAAAAACTCACAAAGAGGGAGTGGAGACACATAAGGGGCACGATCTGGCCCTAGGGGGATGTCTGTTGTCCCTTCCACCATCCATAGTGCTGTGAAAACTCCTGGACTGGGAATCAAAGCTTTATTGTACTTAGAGCTTCCTCACCTAAAATAGTCTGAGCAGCTGGTGAAGGCATTCAGAGCAGCCAGCTGGGTCTGCAGCAGGGGTTCCTGGGGCTGGAGCTGGCACTGGGAAAGGTGGACCATGGCCATGCAGCACGTGAGCTGTCAGCCGCAGTGAAATCTGTGTCTCCATTGCAAGGCAGCATTGCCATTTTCTTGTACAGGCAGGAAAGTTTCAACTTGAATCTAAATTAGGACAATTTGCGCTGTGTTTGCTGGAGGACATGCAGTGAAAACTAACCTGTGACAGCAGAGACATGGGCTAGATGTGTTTTTCCCCCTCTTCCTTCCCTGGTGCAGCTGTTGAGGGGGTGAGTGTCTGGAGCTTCCCCAGCCTGGTGTGCAATATATACAAATCCAAAATACAAATCCATTTCTACTGAGGTGCCTAATCTACATGGCAAAACATCTCCTAACAAACTTAGCTATTTCTACAAAAACTATTTTCTACAGTCCTATGCATATACGGGTACTTTTGAAGGTATTCATCAGTGGAGGCTTGTGGGAGCGTAGGAAGGGCAGAACCATTAGCTGGGCATTGGTGCCATCAAGGGAAATAACTGCCAGACTGTCCTCAGCCGGAGCTGCAACCACCCCCGTGGCTGTATGCCTCCCTGCCATGAAAATGGTTCTTTGAAAGGATTTGGTAGGTGCAGAGGGTGTCCCTGCCATCTCGTCCACCACCTTCTGCATCTCAAGGAGCTTCTGCAACAGACAGTCCATGCGCTTATCCACGGGCAGGACTAGATTATATTTGTCATTGAGGTCTTCTGCTTCTTCCCACTCTTCCTCCTCTTCTTTCAACTCCTCATCTTCATGTTCTTTCTCTTCCTCTTCCTCCTCTACCTTCTCATCCTTGCTGCTCAAGCTCCTCTCCTTAGCATCATCATCAGAGTCAGATGGTCTCTGCCTAGGCAGCCAGTATATGCCAAAGATCACAAGAAGGATTTCGGCAAACGCCCAGAATTTCCAGTGGTGGCATGCAACAAGGAGCAGGGGGTCTTCAGTGAGCCCGCTCTGATGTTTGCTTCTCTCTTCAACCTCCTGCAGCAGCCAGGTCATCTCACGGCTCAGCATATCCTCCTGTTGCTGCATGAGGTGCTGTGTGGCCGTGTCGATCCGGTCCCCGACCTTCATCACGAGCTGCACAATGCTCAATATGGACAGGACCTGAATGCTCCCCATAGCCATGGTCTGGAGGAGAAGGGAGAGAAGGGGGCTCAGCAGGGCTGGGTGGGAGGGAGCTGATGGCTGGGGGAGCAGGGACAGGAGCCAGAGAGACATGAGGGCGGGTAGGAGAGGGGGCGATGGAGCTCGGAGGCAGTGAGGGCAGGGTGTGTAAGTGCTGTGTGGATGGGGCCTTGGGCCACCCCAGGCAAGCGTTTGGGCACCGGTATCAGGTGTCTCCCAGGGACACCTGGCCCTGGCCAGAGATGGTGTGGGGACCATCCTGCGAAGCTCTCCCCATGAGCAGTCCTCGGCTGGGCTGTGCCCCGTGCCAGGTTGCTGAGAAGGCAGGGGGCACCACAGCGGGGTCTCCAAAGGCCCCATGCCCTGTGGGGCAGCAGCGTCCTGTGGGGCCACAGGTGCCTGGCCCATCCCCAAAGCCTCTGGGCACTTGCCCTCACTGGGGGACCTCTGTGCCAGCCCAAGGCGCTCCCCAGGGCGGCTGCGCCCTCACTCCAGCCTTAGAAACCCCCCTGGGGGCCAGCATCTGTGCCCTAGCCCTCGGCCAGCCCAGCCTTCCCCCTGCCTGCCGCACTCACCGTTGGCCTGAGTCGCACTGCACTGCAACGCCCCGGTGACAGCCCCCACACCTCGGTTCTGTTGTGGGCACCAGAGCACCACGGCGACCACCATGGCTGGCTGGCCCCGGCCTGTGTCCCCAGTCCTGGATCAGCGTCACACGGCTGCCCCACGCACCAAAGCCCCAGCCCTGGCCACTGCCACGTGCAAAGCACAAACCCACCGAGCTCCCGGGGGTCCCTGTGCACAACGGGTGGGCAGGAGCCGCCCCAGGTCTTGCCTCCTGGGCACCCTCACAAGCATCCTCCTTCCCTCTCCCCTTTTTTATCCTTCCCTCTTCCCACCATCTTGAAGATGATAAGAGGTAGAGAAGGGGAAACCATAAGCAAAATGCCGAGGCACAGACCTGACAAATCAAACATGGAGACAAGGACAAGAAACAAACTCATCCCGGTCACACTAACTGACGAGCTAGCACGCTACAGATGCCACTTCCAAGAATACCAGCCTGGCCTTTGCAGATGATAAGATTGTGAACCTGGTGTCCCAGGATGGGAGGGTGCAGAAACTACAGAGCTCTGCATGCCTGTGGAGGACGTGAAGGGGGAAGGTGGAGCAGGAAGAACAAAGAGGCAGGATAGGCAGAAAAGCATAGACACAGGCCGGTCGCGTTGTAGAACAGGCCCAGTCAGTACGCTTGTCTGGCTGAGCCCTGTACCTGATCACTGCAGTCTCTGCTATCTTGTTATTTTTCCCATTAAATCTTTTCCTAACTCTCTCTCTGTGAGTACCTGGTAAAGCCAAGGGGATACAGCTTAATTCGCTTGTGGGACTGCTGGGCATTCAGGTACTACAGTGACAGACGTCCCAGGAGCTAATTATTTATGGAGAAAAATGTGCTGTTTGTGGTGTTACCACCTCTCTCTGCCATACACAGGCACGCTCCCAGAACAGGAGCCATCAAAGACGTGTGAAAACCTCTGGACGGTTTTTACTGGTAAAAGTCAGTGCTTTACCACACCAGCTAAAGCCAGTGCCAGCAAGCCCTCCACACATGGAGCTGCTCACTGGAGATCATATAAATGCAAGAAAGTCTACTGCAGACCGCTTTGCCCCCATCTCCTCTCTGTTCAGTCCTTATGGCCTCCTTGCTCTTTCCCTCGTAGCTTCTTTCTCTTCCAAAACTTCACAGTCTATTTTCTCTGCCTAAATACTTCCTGTCATCTGCCCCCATGTAAATGGCATGCAGGCTGCCTTGGGGTTTTATTCAAAGAGCAATACTTCTATCAAGGTGTGGTTGATCCAGGGAGAGGGTTGCACTTGAAAACATGGAAATTTCCCCCACAGAGCAGAGTTTCTTAGTTTCAAAGCATGAACTTAGTTTTGGAGAAGCTGGGTGACCCCTGACATGATGGAGATTTGTAGAAATGTGTGTGTTTTTAAAGAGGATGAAGCATGCTGGCATAATTATTTTTGTTCCCTTGTCCCATAATCCCATCTCAGGGCTCATTTATCTTTTGGGAAAGAAGTCCTGCCATGGGAGATGCAGAGTTATTGAAGCAGACAGTTAGATGTCAGCTCAGCCTTGCCTCCCATGCACCCAAAATACCCATCCAGTTTCCAGGAGGTGACTAACCTGAGGAAGGTGCCTCCAATGGGAGGAAGAAATGAGGACCATGAGAAGTGATGCAGTCAGGCAAGACACTTCAGAGTTAATCAGGGGCATTAAAGAGTCAGTCAAAGAAAAAGACAGCAAAGTAGAGGGCTGTAGAGGACAAATGCTGCCAGAGGTCCCTAAGCTGATGGCACACACACTGTGCCCATGGCTAGGAATGAATCACCCTGCTCCCGAGACTGCCTTCGGTAGACAACCACACATCATCAGTGACACCTGCCATCCTAGCAAGCCACGTGCACTGTCTCTCTCAAGCTCTGTCGGAGCATGATGGGCAACGCGGTCAGCCCTGGTTTGAAAGCTCTGGAGGTCAGGAGCTGCCTTCAGCTCCGAGCATGTGCACGCTCTGGCTCATTTCTCCATTGCGGGGCATGACTTGCAGTGCAGGTCTGTGTGGCAGACGGGGGAGGCTGGGGAATGCGGATGTGAACTTTGTTTCTGTCTGTGCAAAACAGACATAAGGGGTGTAGATGAAACGAGGAACAGGATGCAGGCTGACATTTCAAACACTGCCAAAGTCTGTCTGTGGATTCAGATCCAGTGCTGTCTTAGATTACTGAAAACCTTTTCCTTCTTAGTCTTGGTTCTGATGTAACTGAAAGGAGACCATCAACCAAGATTAATTGCCAGTCTCCTCTTCCCTTCCCTTCCCTTCCCTTCCCTTCCCTTCCCTTCTCTTTTCCCCTAGAAAGTTATGGCCTCTCCTCTTGAGCTGACATTACACACCAATCATCACCGTTGGTGCTGAAAGCTAGGCTAGCATTTGTGGCAGCAGCTACTTCTTGATTAAATCCCTGTGTTTACCTCGAAGAATGCCAATTATCCTCCAGTCTCAGCACCCAAACCCTGCGGGGCTGGTTAATGGAAACATCCACCAGCTGCAGCGAAAGTGGTGTCGCAGCAAACTTCTTCCCAGAACAGTAACTCAGACCTGGGACAGCATCTGCAGCCCAGGGACCTCCTTTCCTTATGGGAGCCAGGACAGCCTGAAGCTAAGCACTGGGAGGGGGGACTATTCTAGGTCTGGAGACACCTGACCACCAGGAGCCCCACTGAGAAGGTGAAGTTACTGGAGGCGGTAACAGTCTGATTGGGCTTCTTGCTAAAGTCTCCTGTCATCCACAGTTTATAAATGAAAGGGGAATTTGGCCCTGTCTTGAGTAGGTTGTATGCTAGAACTAAGTTTTCCATCAAATCCCCTAAGTTCTGCAGAGCTCCTGTGTAAGAGCTTGGGAATTTGTCAGCCAGCTCACTGAAAAAAAAAAAAAATTAAGGATTTTAATAAATAAAATACAAACCAGAGTAATAAAATAAGCATGGTAGATTCAGAGTTATTTGTTTTTATATTAATTTTATGCTGCCCCTACAGCTTTGTATATTAAGAAAACATGTGCAACGTGGAAAGTATTAAGAAAGTGTTGTTGGGGTTGCATTAGAGGAGGGTCGTTACTTTTGGCTGTCTGAGAAGCCCTCTGGAGTCGAGGAATGCATGTGTCAGCTGATTAAGACCACAGAAGTGATTAGCAAGGGAACCGTTAACGACGCTGTATGTCAATGCCCATCTTTAGGTTAAGGAGTTAATTGCCTCTCTCAAAACTGTGGTTTCAAGACTTCTGTAGACCTGGGAAGAAAACACAGTGGCAGTTTGCACTTGATCCACATTTTTTAAAATTTGTTTCACAACTACAAAGGGTAGATAATTCTCTAATTTGTGCTGAGCATTTTAATATTGAGGAACAAGTGCTTGCCATTCCTCCCATCAAACCATCCTCTTCCCACCCCTTACTCTCAAACCTGAAGGAAAAAATGAATAGATCAAGATTTTATGGGCTGAAAGTGGAGAAAGACCTGTTGCTGAAAATGCTTTGGTGTCTTCATTTCGCCTACAGGTGAGAAGCTGAAGCACCTCTGTGTGGCAGCGCTGTCTGGACCCAGCCTGGTGGGTGCTGCCCGGTGGGCTGTCCTGGGGGCTCTGCGTCCCCCTGTCAGCCTGATATCTTGCCTGGACCCTAGGCTGCCCGCCCCAAACCCAAGCCACTGCTCTTCAGCTGAAATGCTGAGGTGTCACTGCACAAGAAAACCAGGTGCTCTTGCAAGAGACAAGGGCCCAGGCCATTCCAGGCTTTTGGAGGTTCTCCAGAGCTATCCCCAGCAGCACAATGGAAACCAAAGGTGAGACATGGATCCGTCAGGACTGTACTCTCCGGAGGAAATGTACCCAAACAAGGTGACTGCTATGAACTCTCCCTCACTGGCGCTCGCAGGACTGCACCGTACTATCCCAAACTCGGGGTGAGAAGGTATTGCTGCTCCCTGTGCTGCAGTCCGTAGGCAAATTAAATCCAACAAATTTGGAATCAAACAGGGGAAAAATAAACAGTTGTTTGGTTCAGCTGCTCTGATCTCCTCTCATTTTGCCCAGCGCCCTGTACACTGCAAACCAGAGTTACACACAACAGGCATAATCTATAATCAAACGTCTAGAACCTAGAATTGGTGTTTCCAAATGATGGGTGCTAGGAGCAACAGCCATGGCTGCAGACACTTTGTGTCGCTGCCAATAGCTGTTTAACGCAGCCATGAGTTGCTGCAAGAGTTAGGCACCAGCAGGTTTAAACAATAGGCAATGTCCTTCATGATCCCAGCTAAATCTTTAACTTCTGAAGAGCAGAACTGACTTGGGTTTGCACAAACACGGACGGATTCAGAGGTTCATTTCAATATATATATATATTTAACAGCTGGACTTGTCTTCTCTAGATACCAGTTTTCCTTGAGATATTCTGCATTTAATTATCAGCTGGGACAGAAAGCTTGCAAGCACAGCTGTTATTGCAACATTTCAGTGCTTTGCCTTTCAGGCCCAGATGGAATGAACTGTGCAAAAATGAAAAATCAAGAGTAAAGCAAACTTTCCCAAACTTTCAAAACAACTTGATGTGAGAAACAGTCTGGGCTGGATTAAGCGCACACATGGACCAGGTCAGCCGCCGCCGCAGTGAGTCATGGTGCTACGCTGTGGTGACACCACGCCACGTTACTGTGCCTCTGCAGAAGCGTGGCAGGAAAGGGCTGCTCTGCAATGGGCTGCCCGGTTCCCTGGGCTGCTGTAAATCTCTCTGCAGGGCTCTCCACTAATTTGGCCAAATGCCCTTACTTCCTTTCATGGCTAGGGCCCATCACAGTTGATGACGTTGTTTGCAGAAGAACGGATTTGGCTGTTGAGTCTGGCACAGCGGACACTAGGGGCTCCTCAGTTTGTGTGCTGAAGCCGTGCTGGGGGTGTCACTGCCACACGGGAGGCAGACCCCTCCCAAACACTGCAGTGTGCCTCCAATCCCACACCTGCAGGCAGGGTGGGCCTGTGGCAGCACAACCTGCAGTGGTCTCACACCAATGGGCAGCTCAGCTCCACCATGCTGCTCCCTCACAGCCCCTCCTCAGAAGGACAGAGGGAGAAAATAGGAAGAAAAAAGCCTGTGGGTTGAGATAAGGACAGGGAGATCACTCATGAACTACATCATGGGCAAAATAGACAACATAGGAAGATTAATGTGATTTATTGCCTATTGATAGCAGACTGAAGCAGTGAGAAACTACAAGTAAAGTGAAAACCCCTTCCCCCCCCCCCCCTTTTCTCCCTCCTCCCCCCCGAGTGGCG
>VXAA01004177.1:202043-308043 GCA_013399115.1 Anseranas semipalmata | reverse complement strand
GCGGGTCCCTTTTGGAGCCGGCTGGAGCTGGCTCTGATCTGACATGGGGCAGCTGCTGAGCTCTGCTCACAGAGGCCAGTCCTGCAGCATCCCCCATTACCAAAACCTTCCCGTGTAAGCCCAAAACACACCCTTAATAGGGGATTTTAAACAGGGCATGTGCAGTTTCCACTGTGTGAAGATCATTGGTTAAAATCCTTAATGCTAAAGCAAGAGTAAGAATGAGCCCCAACAAAGGATTGCAAGAAGGCACCGTACATGTGCAAATGTGTGTGTGCATGTGTGTCTTCCTCTCTGCATCATGTAGGACAAGTTGAGCCCTCTCTAGCAACATGACTGCAAAACATGAGCATGTGCTCAGATGCAATTTCTCCTCTTGTTTGCTGCTGGAGCACCATATACCATGACCTTAGAAAGTTTGCAAGCTTCCTATGGGGAAGAGAAATGAACTGGATACTGGCATCCCTACAGCCTCCTCATTCCCTTACCCTTGACATTACCTTTCAAAAATTAAGGGTTCTGGGGCAGCTGGGGCACTGAGTGGGTGCAGCTGGGGCCCCATCTGAATAGTCGGGTTAGACTGTGCATTCCACATAGCAGAGGCCACCTGTACTGTCATCAGGCACCCACCTGTGTTTTGTTTCATGTGCAAAGCTTGCAGCCAGGGCATTCCTCTTCCATGTCCACCTTCTCCATCAGATGTGCTGAGGTACTGATGCCACTGGGTCAGAATTTGCAAGCCAGTGGTGATGGTGCCACTGCTGATGGTTTCAGTGGCATCTGTCACCTGCAGTGAGCTTGGCACAGGTATTCCCAACCCGTGCTGGGGATTCAGGGTCTGGGGGGTTCCCATTCCCACCCCCTCCAGCACTAACAGCATCACAGCAAACCAAAGGAAGGGATGACTTTGGGTTAAAAAGACCTGATTTTTGCCAGGCTGGTGTCAAGGCATTTCCATTCCTCGAGTGCTGCCTCTAGTTAGTTTAAAGCACAAGTGCCACTGGGGCCATGGAGAGGTGCCAAGAGCCTCCTGCTCCTGGCTCTGTGCTCACCAGCACCGTGGCACAGCAGGAACTGGCCTCCAGAGGTGCTCATCTCTGCCCCTTAATGCAGAAGGAGCCCAGACAACAATGGAGCTTTAACTCTTACCTAGGTGGAATTAAGCAAGATTAATCCCACCTCTGACAGCTTCCCAGGGCCACAGAAAAGGCTGCGGCAGAGAAGGATTTGAATCTGGATTTCCTTAGCTGGTGCCCTGATGCTGGGGCAATCTTCCCTCTCTGGGGGCAGGCATGTGAGAGCCAGACTCTCATCTGCAGCACCAGTGGCAAATAATCAAACACCATAACAGTAAAGACAGCCTCAAGCACTTTTTGCTCTCAGAATTAATTAGATTATTTCCTCGGGATAATATTTTATTAAGGCAACTGTAACCTTTTCCATTAATACATTTATTTACAAGCCTGTCACAGGCTTACATTATCATGCATTGTGCAGGATGCTGCATTATGAGGGTCAGTACCTGCCCCCACTGGCATCAGTGGAGGTTTTCCAGTTATCTTCATGCAAATGCTGGTTGAGGTCTTCCAATCTCTTTCTCAGCAGGTTACAGAGAAGAAGAAGGGCCAAAGAATCCAGTTCACAGTCTTAAAGGAGCGGATTTCTAGGAAGGCAGGATTTGAGACAGCTTTGTGGAGCTTTCCTCATTGCCCATTAAGATAAAATAATCTTTGACTAGATCATCCTGTATTAGCTTCCCGATTCATCTCCCAGACTCTTGAGCCAGGGCTGTCCATACTTCATTAGTCCACTGAGCCCTAATGCATCTGCCACATGCATGTTATTAGGTCACTGCTGATTAAATAATTCAGCCTTTCTGAAACAACAGTACTCAAGAAAGTGGGTTATGTGCTGAAGTCAAGCTTGTTTGCCTCAAGGAAGGCTGGTGGTACTGGCCAACATTGTTGGGTTGAGGGTGATTTTTGATGGAGGAAAAAGAAGCAACAGGCTGGCTTTGTCAGAAACATAAGCTGTGATTTGTCTGCCCCCAGAGTGCTCTCAGAACAAAGACCACTGTTCTCCAGCCTCTCCAGGACACAGAAACAAGAATTCAGTTTCACAAATTTTCCCTGTAGAAACACTCAGCTAGATAAATATGATAGGCACATTGATGCCCAGACATGAAATATATGCAGGCTGCACTACATCAGCAAAATACAGCAAGAGATGTCTTCTAATGTCTTTCATAGAACTGGATATGGTGGTTAGTACAGAAGTGATGTTCCCATTTCTAATGGGACAATATTGATCTTGTGCTAATCACAGCATGGCTGAGGCTGGCAGGGACCTCTGGAGGCCACCTGCTCCAAGCCCCTGCCCAAGCAGGGACACCCAGAGCAGGCTGCCCAGGACCATGTCCAGGTGGCTTTTGAAGACCTCCAAGGACGAGCCCCCACCACCTCTCTGGGCAGCCTGTGCCAGTGCTCCATCACCCGCACAGCACAGAAGTGCTGCCTGGTGTTTAGAGGGAGCCTCCTGTGTTCCAGTTTGTGCCCATTGCCTCTTGTGGGCACCCACCTAATAGTCTGAAACACTCTGGCAGTCTTCCCAAGGAAGGTAAGCCTTGGAGCTAGAGGAAAATACAGCGTGTGTGTATTTTCTCCTTTATGGTAAGTCTGTGGAGGTTACAATTACTGCACCCACCACCACCAGTGGAAGGAGGTGTAGAGGAGAAGCTAGAAACACTCCTATTATTTATACCTAAGGGAACTCCTCTTCTAGTTATGCCAGTCTGACAGCTTTCACACTCTGAGCTTGATACCAAAGAGAGGACAGTTTTGAACAAGTATTAGTGGCTTTGACACTTAGAATATTTTGATTTAGAATAAATAAAAATTGTACCAAATTATGAAGTACTCCCTGAAACTTTTATTCATTCTTGGGAATGAAAAGGATAATACTGAAGCTGTTTGAGGTTTTCTATATAGCTGTTACTTACATATGTGATACAACGCTGTAGGACTGCAGTAGTGCTGTTACACGCGTATCAGCAGCTGAGCTCCACTGCTGCCTGTCCACTCTCTCAGAGTATTGACTGTATTCCTTAAAGCTCCAGCTGCTGGAAGCAAGGGATTAGATAAAAGTAAGCTTAGATTTAATTACGAAAAATCAGTGGTCAAGCATTAGAAAGGGGCCCTGGATAAGGAGTAAAGATTCAGGAGCCAGAAGGCACATTAAACGAACGTCCCATTTCATTTTTAGTTCTCACTCTTGAAGCCCACCTTGTGATTTGAAAGCTAGATTCATAAATTTGGATCACTGGGGCTTTCACACCTTGTCCAACATGACACAGTGCAAGTAAAAATCAAATCCTTTAGCATAAAGTTGTTTTTTCTACTAATTTCTTAAGTCCCTAGAGAACTTCTAAAATTTAATTTACTTTTACATTTCACTCAACTTGCACAATGCAAACAGACTGGTGTTCCTGAGTGCTGCAGCTAGTGTGACCTGCAGAATTACTGCTTTAAACCTTCAGCACCTGCTTACAGCAAAGTTACACACATGGTGAGTAAATTCATATTCCCCAGTTTGCCACCCACTTCCCATTGTATTAAAACATACATATAAAACTATTGGCAAAAAATAACAGCTACTAACACATCCACTTAGGTTGAGGATTGACGTAAATAACTTGTATCTGTCTAACAGATCAGAGGATTATATGGTAGTCAATGAACAATCAACCTGATTTCTTTTAGACAAAAGCTATATTTGAGGCCAGAATAGTTGCTTCTTCCCTAATGATAAAAGACAGCTACATAAGGCAAAATATGCAGTGATTTCTAAGTGCAAAAATGAGAGCAAGTCTCAAAAGGCTTTGCAAAATTCAAAGAGGAGCAATAAATACCCCTATTTAATGGAAATAAAAACTGAGATATTTATCAATTTGATTAGAACTAATTTTGATGTCTATTCCTCTCCTGCCTTTGATCCTTCTTCTTCTTCTTCTTGAGACTAAATAGTTAAGACTGCTAATGAAACACCTCAGGATGTAAAATTACATGCAGAATTGTCCTTCTCCCTGTGAGCTTCCCGAGCCCAGGCTCAGAGTTACCATTACCATAAGCTGCAGAGCAGCCCTGGAGGTTGGGATTTGCACTCTCAGGAGATGCTCACAGGCAATGCTGTTATCTGAGTGAGCAGAAATCAAAGCACACGGGGTCAGAGGACAATTTTTATCTGTCTGAAGAGGCACATTTTTTAGCACTGCTTTTCAGTGAGATACAGGCTCTCAGTCAGCCAAGGCCTGAGGTTTCCTTTCCAGCTCATGCAGAAACTTTTCCAAGCAGCTCGCTGAGAAATGCATGTTACAGAGCAAACCTGCCATGGGACAGGGTGGCTCACACACACTTCTGATGGCTTAAAAATATTACTTTCAAATGGTGCCTCAGGCTCAATGCAAGCATTGAGAAAAGAGGGAAAGACAGAAATTCAGACCACCGTTTACTGGATTGTACAGTGTTATTTACAAATTCTCAATCCACTGTGATGATACCACCCTTCCAGGATGCCAGCTGATGTTTGCAGGGCTGCCAGATAAAAAAAAAAAAAAAAAAAAAANNNNAAAAAAAAAAAAAAAAAAAAAAGGGCAGAAAAAACTACTGGGTGTCATGATGCAATAATTTAGAGAGTCACTGCTTTAGAGATGAGGTAACCACAAACTGGCTTCAGTTTTGGTTACCCTATTTCAAAAAACAATATAAAGAAGGAAGAAAAAAATTCCAGGGAGAAGCAGCAAAAATAACTAGAGACAAAGAAATGTCTGGAAAAAGACAGACTGAACAGATGGGAATTCCTCTGTCTATACTGGAGAAAAATAACACAGGAAATGATAAAAAAAAAAATGCCTATTGAATAATCAATGGCAAATGGAAAGCAAAGCAGAAACTTCTGTAAATAACGTTCGCATGGAGCTTATACTGCTGAGTGTCTATCACAGGTACTCCTCTCTGTCGATTTAGAGAAGACAGAAATGTTGCAGTCAGAAGTGATGCTCATTGTCATCCTTCAGCAGCCTGCAGCATCTCGTGGTTTTAGGTGCCAGGGATGCCAGAAGAGATGCCAGTCTGTCAGCCACGGCAGAGGTCTCCAGAACTCTGCATACTGAACCGGTGTTGCCAACCTTGGAGTCCTCCCCTCTTCCTCCAGTGCTTTTTGATGCTGCCCCACACCAGTGACATCTGGAGCAACAGCTCCACATGGTCTGTGTTAGTGTGGGTGTGAGTCTCAGATATTATTTCTGTAACTGTTCCCAAATTCTGTCAAGCACCCCTGGGTTTCTGTACTCAGAGCCAGAGCTGAGTGCAGGTTTCCACAGCGGGTTTCAATAGACAGCTTGCAGAGCTGACAGGCCACTACGAGCCACCCGGATGAACTCCACCCTGCTGACACATCATGAAGAGCCCTGTGCTCCACCACCTGCAGCCAAGGACACCTCCCAGCATCACCCAAACCAGAGCAAAGCCATAAATCCATAGAATCATAGAATGCTTTGGGTTGGAAAGGATCTTAAAGATAATCTAATTCCAACCCCGTGCCATGGGCAGGGACACCTCCCACTAGACCAGGTTGCCCAAAGGCCCATCCAACCTGGCCTTGAACAACTCCAGGGATGGGGCATCCACAGCTTCTCTGGGCAACCTGTTCCAGTGCCTCACCACCCTCTGAGTGAAGAATTTCTTCCAAATATCTAACCTAAATCTACCCTCTTTTAGTTTAAAACCGTTACACCTTGTCCTATCACTACACTCCCTGACAAGAGTCCCTCCCCAGCTTTCCTGTAGGCCCCCTTTAGGTACTGAAGGCCGCTGTAAGGTCTCCCCGGAGCCTTCTCTTCTCCAGGCTGAACAACGCCAGCTCCCTCAGCCTGTCTTCATAGGAGAGGTGCTCCAGCCCTCTGATCATCCTCGTGGCCCGCCTCTGGACCCGCTCCAACAGATCCATGTCCTTCTTCTGCTGGGGGTCCCAGAGCTGAACGGAGAGCTCCAGGTGGGGTCTCACGAGAGCAGAGTAGAGGGGCAGAATCACCTCCCTTGCCCTGCTGGCCACGCTTCTTTTGATGCAGCCCAGGATACGGTTGGCTTTCTGGGCTGCAAGCGCACATTGCTGGCTCATGTTGAGCTTCTCATCAACGAACACCCCCAGGTCCTTCTCCTCAGGGCTGCTCTCAATCCATTCTCTGTGCAGCCTGTATTTGTGCTTGGGATTGCCCCAACCCAGGTGCAGGACCTTGCACATGGCCTTGTTGAACTTCATTGAGGTTCTCACAGGCCCACCTCTCAAGCCTGTCCAGGTCCCTCTGGATGGCATCCTTTCCCTCCAGTGTGTCGACCGCACCATTCAGCTTGGTGCCATCGGCAAACCTGCTGAAGGTGCACTCGATCCCACTGTCCATGTTGCCAACAAAACCCAAGCAGGCCAAACCTCCCAGGCTGTGGGCTGGGGCAGAAGCAGCCAGTAAGTGTCTGTGCTCTGCTCAGTCTTCCCAGCTCATGCAAAACCAAGTGATCCACTCACAGTGCCTTCACTCCTGCAGCTGTACCACCATAGCTAATCATTTCTTTCCCAGGGATATCCCAGGCTCAGGCACCGGTGTCTGGGTTACAGTACAGAGCACAGCACGGCAGTCTGTGGGCAGATCTGCCGGGCAGCCGGGTCAGAGTGTCACCTCAACGAGGTCCAGCATGACTGATGACTTCAGCAGCTTTGGTTCCTTCATCATGCAGTGTGAGGCACCCTGCAGGGCATCGCTTTTCTGTTGGCAGGGAGCAGTGCCTGCCAGCGTGGCTCCCCCACGTGCTAATCACCTTTGGAAGTGCACACCTCACTGACCCAAAGTTACTGCCGTGAAGGGAAATTACTGGAAGAATTCATTGATGAAACAGGAAGCCATTATTTCTCATTGCATATTTAATGTCTTTTAGGAAAACACGGGTCTGGGAAACAAGACACAGGTGACATCACATGCGAGCTTTTCTCTTGTAGATAAAAGTGTGAAAACTATGGCAAACAATGCACGCTTTGTATCAGTCTGCCAAAGGCAAGAATCACTGACTTAATGTACCCTAACTCCGTGACAGACAGCATGAACTACTTAATTCTTTAAGTGACCTTGGAACAAAATAACTTGTATATCAAGTGGCAGCCCTACATACAAGCCTCCCAACAGTGAGGTGTTCAGCAGAGCTTTTTTAAGCACGTTAATCTGCTGTGTGGGGCTGGAGCAAGGTGGTGGAGATGCAGCAACTTCTCCACTACCTCAGAAGCACTATTACTTTGCTTGCCCCCAAGTGATGTTTTCCTTCCATTCTGGTCCCACCAGTATTGGAGACAGGACCTACTGCCTCTTTTCTCCTTGCCAGACCCTGCATGCTGTGCTGTCACAGGGCTGGATGCACTATCACTGCTCCACTACTGCTCTTCTCCACGGGGCAAGGAGGTCCTCGTGGAGGGCCTGTGGCAGAGAGAAGTTCCCTGCACATTTTCCGTCCTGCATCCATGTTTCATTGAAAACCACAGCACAGCGATGAGTAAGTTCCTTACACAAACCGAAGACAGGAAGTAAAAAGTGACATTTCTTGCGATGTGTGGAAGCTGCCTAACTAAGGAAAGAACCCCCCTCTTCCTCCCTCCCTCCCATTAAAAACAGGCTAGATGCAATATATATCCTTGATCTTGTCTAACCCATCACATTTCTGATGCATAAAGCATCCTCAAAATGTCCTCAGATAAGACATTCTTCCTAGCTTGCACTACTTAAGTTAGCAATCAATAAACGTAAACCAATTCAGGATTTAACTGGGAATACAGATGTGGCATTTACCAGATTGACTACTGGATTAACACGGCTGGGACACAGCTAATGCCACTGCTTCCAGACATGCCCAAAATGGTGCATGCTGTGGGAATACTGGGGACTCGCGAGCATATTGCAACCTGACCTCACGTACCCAAGGCCTCCTGCTCCTGAGTGCATTTGTTTGAGGGCACGCGGTGCCCAGGAGGCTGGCAGGGAAGGTGAAACAGAAGGAGTGATGAGACCACCGGGTGAAGGAGCTCTGACCCAGCTATGGGCTACAGACACCCACGGGGTTTGTTTATTTGTTAATTTTCCTTTATTCTGCTTTGCCACAGAATCCACGTGAGCATACAGTCTCAACAGGCATGCCTGTGAGGCAGCATTACCTTAGAAACAGTGGAAGAATAAAAAAGGACTTTGAAGCTTCTTCTATTTCTTTTCTTTCCCATTTCCACAAAGAACTATTTTTCTAGAGCAGGAAGACGCATCTTTTATTTTTTAAGAAAGATTATTGAAAACATGAATCCAAACATGGAGAGCCAACCTGGAATTGCATGAAGGCACCCCAGAGTACCATACAATTGTAAAAATTAAGAATGGAAAAGCTATCTAAATCCATCCTGCTGCCAATGTTGAATAGCTCCCTACAGGATATTTACAAGTTTTTAACGCCTTGGCCTTGTGCCTCACGTGCACTAGAGACATACTTCTAGAGCAATAAAACATCTCTTGTCATGGCTTAATGCTGTAAAAATTAATTTATCACTAATTATTTCCTCCTTTAAAGCCCTGCTCTTTGGATAGCTGGGACATAATTCTAGCTAGAGAGTAGACGTGCACCATCCCCTCCAGCTCCCTGCCCATAAGGGCCAGCTCTTCAAATGTTTTACTTTTCCCCATTTAGTTTCAACTCTCGCAGTTGATGGGTCACCCTTGGGACCCACCTGGCAGCCTGTGGGACAGAAAACAACAATCACTGGGATGTTGGTGGGAAACAGCTTGGGTCCTCTCACTGCTCCTGCTCGGGCACTTTCAGGCCAAGGGTTTGGGGTGCCCATGGGAAGGGCTTTTCCTTCGTGCTTGTGGCGTCTACGTTAGAGAAAGGCGTACCTCTTCAGGTTTATCATGGAGCTAAGCCCTGAATTCTGACAAAGTGAGGCCTGACAAAGTAAAGATGAAGTCCTGACTTAACTGAAAGCTAAGAAAATATTATTTCACTTTAAATAAGTCTCTCTTCCTCTCTCTCTCACGTACACACAATCCCAGCCTAAGTGATTTCATCTTTCATAGTTGAAGGTCAGCCATCTCAACCCTGTATTTTTTCCATAGTGAGTCACAGTTACTATCCTCCTGTCAGATCTGCACAATCAACATTCTAAATAAACCACAAAAGCGAGACAATTTGAAGTTATTGGACAGTTTTATTTTAATGTAGCACCCAGTTCCATATCACATACATTTTCCAAAATTAGATGGGCATAGTATAGAGCACTATACATTTTGCAGCTTACCACATGGACATTCTGCAGCTGTGAAAACAAATTGCTTAAATCTGGCTATCTACTTTATAAGTTAAAATTCAAATATATAATAGCCTCAGGGTATTTTTTTAGATTAACAACGATAATGCTTGCAATACGATTTTTATATCAAAAAATCAGTAACAGAGTAAAATATAATGCATATGTTCATAACACATTATCAAGAAGATAACTGTAAAAAGCTTCAGACTACACTTCTTCTCAAAGGTACTACATCATTTGGATTTTTGTTTCCTGAAAAAATACTTTTACTCTTTAGTCAATAAAATATGTTTTCACTAGGGCCTCTTTCCCATCTGACTTTCACAACTCTGTGTATTTTCTTGTCAAAGACTATGTGTGCTGAAGGCCAAAGGGCTGATGGTGCTGGAAAACTGGCACCCCTCAACCCCTGGCTAGAAACTTCCAGACTGTCTTTCTCCCGTCCTGGAAGCCCAGGTGGGATGAAAGCAGCTGACATACCAGTGAAAGGTGATTTCCGTATCATGTCCATCCTAAATGCTTCCTGTGAAGACTTCCAACCCCAGCCATCCCAGTGGGGTCATTTTACAGCGCAAGTCGCCATCGCCCTGCGCTGGTGAGCCCTGTATGCCTGGATGAAAGCTGAATGAGTTCCTCTCCCCGGTGTGGCTACAGAATTCCCAGCAGCAAAACTACTGCCTTGCACATAAAAACAGTTGGGAGACAATCTTGTGAGTTAAGAAGGATATTTGCTAACTTACCAAAGACAGGGCTGGATCCACTAAATCATTTACATTTTGCTACATCAGCAAAACTCTCTGGAAGAGAGAATGGAGAACTCTCTGGAAAGAGGTGATAATGTTTTCCTCTGCATCTAGTATTAATCTAATAACTAGGAGAAGGACATTGATCGTTAAGGATGAATGTTTGTTCACAGGCAGTTTATTTAAACAAATGCCTATAAAATGGAAACTGCTCACCTCGCTTAATTACCAGGTTATTGTTCATGTTTAAAGGCTCAAGTAAAGATGGCTTGATCTACAAAGGCAACCATTCACTACACTTAGCTGGGCATTTTTCTTCTTTCAGCACTGAATTACCACATATTGAAACAAATATTTCATAGAAACGTATCAGGTGTAACAAGCATGAACAGATCTATAAAGAAATGCATGATAAAAAGGAAGATATGTGAGTGCACACTTACATACACACAATCTCGCGCTGAGGAAGATCCTTATCTAGGATGTGCGCAAGAGCCTGTTTAAGACCCTGCTCTGCCTAGTCTTGTCTTGTGAACAAAAGTATTTAACTGTCCGAACTGGAATAGCTGCAGGAAAATGAAGACTTAGAAAGGGGCACCGAGCTCATGGTCAGCGCATCCTCTCAGATGTGAGGAAGCCATGTTCTAGCTCCTGTTCCCAGTTATCATCCCTTGCTGGAGATGCTCTGCTCTGCATGAATGCTTACAGAAACTGTGAACCAAGGAAAGCAAGACCTGATGCATGGGAAGCTGCTCTTGCTCCCTGGTTGGGCTGGAAGCTGGGACAGGCAGGTCCTAGTTGCTGTTCTGGGCCAGGCACGTCGGGGGCTTAAAGCTGATCACTCTCCCGTGGCCCATAGGAGTGTCCTAAACATCGAGGAAACTGCCTGGGAGGTCTCTCCTTCTGCCAGATGTTTGGCCTTGGGTCTAGGAGCATCTCCCATCCAAAATTTCACACAGTAAGATTTCCTGCAAGAAGTGATGATTTCTCTGTACCCACATTTTTCCAAAGGATCAAAGAACTTTTTTTTTTTTTTTTGAGAGAAAATCTGTAATACTGGATTTAGATGTGAATTTTGACCAGTCAGGGTTTGTTAATAGTAGCCATGAGCATGGCCACATGGAGCAACTGCCAGAAACACAGGTTCACTATGCCTTCTCCTCTCCATATCAAAATGGTAACAGCCTCCCAAAAGCATCATTTTGGATGGGATATCACAAATGCCTAAGTACTAAGACATATAGAAGAACAATTTCATGCCACATATGTATAACCCACCGTTTATCCTTGAGTATCTCGCTTTGGTCCCTGTGTCAACTAGTGTATCATCATCACAGCCAATACCACACCAAACAGAATACAAATTAACTCATATTCTAGGCCTGGAAGCTAAGTGTGACATTTGATTGCACCCCTCAAAATGTAACCTTAGTGATAGTTAAATTTTAACTTTATTAACTCCTGTGGTAGACTAACAACTAAGTAAATATTTCTTTGTCAGTAACCAGGTATTTTAGGTTGAATGAACACCTGTACCTTAAAAAGGACACATCTGAAAAAGATATATAGAACATACTTTTCCACTCTTTCTTTGAACACCATCTATTCCATGAATAATCCAAGCGAAATAGATAGGGTCTTCCTCTAGTGTGATCCACCATCAAACATGAGAAAGTCACTCGCCGCCTTAAAAATGCAACATGCAGATTTCTTTATAATCATTGAAAAGCTTTCCTCAAAAATCACACATAAAAGAAAAACAAAAGGTGCCAGATGATTATTTCCAATTGAGTAGCAGGTGTTTATTAACCAAATGACAATGCAAGAACTAAAAAGCAAACAAAGAAAGAGCACTTAACCTCATTAAAATCTCAGGAATGACTCAGTGTTAAGAACATACGAAATAAATGATGTTAACTTCTGAACAGCACCACTGGTAGCACAAGGACAGTAGCTCTTTTGCAGCTTCCTGGAATTTTGCAGCTCTCACATTTTGTCACTGAGGATGAGGAATGATCGTCTGACTCCAGCTACGCAACAGTCACACAAAAAAAGTTCGAAATCCAGAGAAATGGCTGTTGTTCATTCACACAGTGATGTTTAGTTGAATCAAAACCAATGTGTTACAAAAACAGATTTTTGTTAACAATTCTGCAAATGCTTATTTTCACCCTTAGACTTCTGGATCCATATCCCATATCCATATCCCTTTCAGCAAAAGTAATCTGTTTCATCACTTTAAACATTCCTGTTGATGTCATTCTTATTTATCTCCCAACAAAACTTCTGGCTGCTTTGATGTCCTCCAATACCCCACTGCAGCTGTGCCATGACACAATCTGAAGGGAGGCCACCTAGTTATTTCAAATCTACTTCTTCCTCCTCTACCCCAGGGACATCCTAGAGCTACTGGGAGGAAGCATCAGACCAAAAACGGTAAAAACAAACAAACAAACCTGCTGCACAGTTTTTGCAAGGTGTATACTTAAATTAGGTCACTGAACAACAGGACATGAAACACATGCAGCATCAAGTTTAGGATGGATAACAAGTAGGTGACATTCCTCCATGAAGGGAGCAGGGCTGATATTATGTCTGAAGTTGCCTAGCGTAAGAGTATTGGCCCAAGAAATAATGCAACGTTACTTAGCTATCTTCCACTGCAAGAACTGAGACCAAAGCCAATGACTGCTGCATCCATGGAAAAATTACCATGGAGTTGGCCTTGGACCAGACCCAGGTAAAAAAAATAATCTTTGCTTCTTCACTTAGAAAACAGATGAGCATCAGCAGCTTCATCCCATCAGTATCATCTCCAGTAGGGGCAAAGGAACCTTAACAAAAGCCTGCTTTAGAAGGCAATTATTTCCATCATACATTTTATAACCTCATATATAGCAATTTTGCTATCTTTCTTCTTTTGGAAATACAGTTCTTGTACACATCCTTAAAACAAATCAGAAGCTGTTAAGACAACAAAGCAGACTAATACAAATATAATTAGAACAGCTTTTTACAAAAATGCCCAGAATGCATTTTTAACCTCTTGTTAGAAATACAGTGTTGGTTAAAAAAAAAAAGTTATGCAGAGACACTGGCAATTGCAAGCAAGTGATCAGACACTGGTGATAGGAAAGAGTTATAGCTCAAAAAACAGTTGTGTTTTTTTTTCTGTAATTTCCAAAATAATAAAATTTTACTATTTTTACTGTTCTCTCTTATGATATGTAACTTATAAAATACAAGTTCTCTAACATTAAAATACATCCGTGATTGAATAATAAACAGTATTAAGAAAATAATTATCTGACTCATGATTGTGGATCAAGGCTCTGTACGTCTAATGGGTTTTATTCTTCTTGTTCTTTCAACCCACAGGTACTCTACCATCCTACAGGAATCGGTAACACCCAGGAACCCATCTCAAAGGATGAGTTTTAAATTTAAACAAGACTTCTGGAATTATGCACCTCTTAAGAATCGGGACAAGAGGCGTTGCGAGAATATGTATAAATCAGGAATTCTTTACATAAATAAAATACTCTTAGGTTATTCATTTCAGTGGTAAACTGCATTTACACATCAGGCTGGGAAGAGGGAGAGAAGAGGGCAGACCGCCCTCCCAGTCAGAAACACCCGCCAGTTCAATATTTGCTTTCTGTACCTTCTTCACCTGCAAAGGCAAGTGGGCGCAGCAGGGCGCGGAGGAGACATGACAAGCCGGTCACCTCACCGTGGCCACCTCGGCGGGCGCTCCGGGCTGCCGCGCCATGCCAAGCCGTGCCACAGTCCTTGCAAGGCTCTCGGCGCACGAGCTCTGCCGCTGCTGCTGCAGAGGTCACAAGACGGTTACAGGACGTAGCTGCTCCAGCTGCGTTTCCAAGGCAATTCGTTCCTTGTGGACCTCCTGGAGGATGGAGAGAGACGTGCCATAACTTTTGTGGCACTGCCCTGCGCCGGTGAAGGGCAGCCTGACAAACCGCTGGCACTGAGTTGCCCAGAGGCTCAGGGCTCTACCGTTTCAGTAAACCTCCTTGCTGGCCCAAAACACTGTACCGCTGCCACACAACCACCCCCCGCAGCGATGGCTTTGGGGATCCGCAAGCTGGGGAAAGCCTCTCCTGGTCTCGAGACTGCCTCTGCTCTGAGGGGCACCTGGCCCTTGCTGATGTCCCATCAAAGAGCTGAGCTGGCAGGGCTCTGCTCCTATGTTCTTCCTGTCTCAGGGCACGCTCACGGAGCCTGAGGCATGCCCATAATGTCTGCTCGTTCCCATAAAAACAACAAGGCCCTGCTTCAGCAGCAAGTTTCCAGGCAGCAATATGACTTGAAGGACAAGTTCAGTTTTCTGCTCTTTTGTGAACTTAGAAAAAATCTCTGCATGCTTCTACAGGTAAAATACAGGTAACAGCACAGGCCTATTTTGTGAAGATATTGGCATTTAAGCATGCTTTAGATAGCGTATGGAAGAAAATCAGACTATAGATAAACTGAACCAATGGCAATGTGCTGTCATTAAAAGCTTTCATCTCCATGCTTATTCCAATCACTGTCCTATATTTTGCTGTGATTTCAGAACAGAGCATCCACCCTGCATCACTCTTGGGAGATCACTGAAAGCTAGTTAAGAAATTATGCTAAAGTTGAACATGGAATCAGACTTTCATCTTGACTGGAGAAAAAGTGTAACTGGGGGTTCACCTCCCTTTGCAGACAAGCGCGTTCATAATATGCAAAGAAGAAAAAACTGTAGCAGATGAAAAGCTGAAGTTGCTACTATCTTTGGACTGAGACAACAGAAAAAAACAGAACTAATATTTATAAGAAAGGAGCTCCTTGAGAACATGCTAAAAGACAAGTCAATGGACAACACTAAAAATCAGTATTAGATGTTCGCATAAAGAGCATGGCTTAGCCAGTCTGTGTTCACCAAATGCCTGACTCCAGGAGACAGCTATGTAGCACAACTGATCCAAAGACAAGAAAGCTACACCTGAGTTGCTCTTCTGCACTGGGTGATACCATCAGATTACCCAAACTTTTCAGAATGACAAGGTTCATCCTTTAGACTTACTCTAACTGCCAATGGAGCTGTATGCACATAGGTTGTAACTTTTCCTAGAAAGTCTCATTCTAGCCACGCATACAGTATAGTTATTCTCTTCCGGAAAGCAGGAAATAATGCGGTAGATTTCATCTGAAAAGATGAAGAAGATTCTCTGCTGGAGGTGACACACAACCGATTGCACGGAGCTTTGTCACTGATTTTCAATGTGTTCCTTACCTTCAGCTGCTGCTGGAGCTCACTGTTCAACCTGGTGAGCACAGCATTGGCTTCTTTGTTTTTTCGTATAGCGGTCTGAATAGCCCTTTTCTGCTTGGAAGACTGTCTGCCAGACAGATAAATACAAAACATTTCAATTAAGAGCCTCAATGGTGGCTGATGCCAGAAGACCAGCCATCCATTTAGTGTGTCTATACCCTACACACACTGGACTACATTTCAAAAACAAGGTACAAACTACACATTTAAGAAAAGAAAAATGTAACACTGAAATGATATGACTGAATCAGGTAGACTATTTGAAAGTGAAATGGCCACACTTGTTAATCTGAATGACAGAAACATTTTAGGCTGTCTCAATTATTTTAAAATCACTGCAGTTTGATTCAGCTTAAGAATAATCCTTGCATAGCTGTACTTATTGCAGTGTCTGTGCTTTAGCTGTTTTAAGACACTTGTAGAGTTTAAAGATTCAGGAGTGGCTAAAAGAAAATACAAAACCCATTCTGTTCAGAAAGAAATGACATCTGCATGAAAATGCTATCTCAGACTTTTCAACGCACTGCTGATTCTGATGTTTCTTCACTTAGAAAATTAATCTTTTTTTTCTTTTTTTTTCCAAAACAGTCACTTGCACCAAAACCACCTGATGTCACAAACAGAAACAGGCAGATGACTTATGGAATTGCCTCATCTCTTTTGCTGCTTAAATAAAAGATTGCTCTCCTATTATTATTATGACTCCATAGCCCATGGTGACTAGTGTGAAGGAAACTGCGATCAGGCAGACGGGTACAAAAAGTGACAGCTCAGTACATAAGGACTAACCTATTCTAAGAGACAGAGGTAGTGAGAGAAAAAAGGAAATAAAATATAGAAAATACTGGCTGGATATCCAAGCCCTGTTCCACATAGATTATTTTAAAGTTTTACATGAGGCATCAAAACCTATTTAATGACAAATTTGACCTAAACCAGATGTCCCATTCAAATAAGGTCCATAATGGTACACAGTCCCCATTAGCTCTTTCTCTTAACAGAGCTGATGGCACTGATCTTTGCAACAGAGTCTGTTTCTCAGCACAGTCTGGTCTTTTTGCTATTATCTTTCAGTGAACTGTCAGTTTTTGTTTCAAACCACTCTCCGTAGGCTATAAAGTAATAATGACAAGGAAAAAAAAAAAAAAAACGGGAATTACAACCCCATGATCGTTTAAACATTTCAGAAAAGATATAGACAAGACAGGATTAAGTTGAGATGTTAACAAATGCTATTATCTGTCTTTGAACCACTATGGAATATGCACTCCTGAAGCACAAAATAGCACTTTAAGGGCATCCTAGGAGTCTTATGATTTATTCTAATCTCCATTTATGCAGCACAGATTCAGTCTGCTGACAAACAGTTTGCCAAGAACTGCTCAACTGATTTGGGCAGCTCAGTGTTGCTTCATATTGAACCAGATGTCTTTGCAAGGCATTGGGTGAAGGCAAGCTATAATGTCTGCACACTGTTTCGATTGAGGGAGATGTATAGACCCAAAAGGGCTTCAAGTGCCTTCACTTACCATTTGGACAGCCCCTTCTACACTGCTATTAAATAAATATATACTGAAATCCTACAAGTCTTTGTTGCTGACAGCTTCAACAGCTGTATTTATGAGACCAAACAACACATGCGGGGTTTGGCAATTATCAGATTATCACAAGTGGTCTATGGCTCATACCAGTGGCAAGCTCATTTCTAACCTTCCTTGTGATGAAGAAATATCGCAAGGATATGACCAACATCAAGCATTTCATGACTCAGTTTCCTGGGCATTGAATTGGTTCTATCTGTCCAAATGAACGAGCAAAATTCCAGAAGATTTGTGCTCGGTAAAAACACATAACCACAGAGCTAAAAGGAGTTGTGTTAAAGATGCTGACTGAACAGCAAGGCTTGCTCTTCAGACATGTCTACCAGATACAGAGGTAGGACAAAGCAGTACCTTTTGAAGAGGCTTACCAACTTACAGTCACTACAGACTTAGCCTGCACTGGAGTGGACAGATGTAGATTTCAGAGACCTGTATCTCGTGAAGTATTCTCAAAAATCTCTCTCAGAACTATTAAGCATAAAATTATGCAAAGAGCAAACCCTGCCACATCAGATCTCACGGTGCAGTTGGGTGTGTGTGGTACAGGTTGTTTACTTTTGAACTGGGAGGTGAGGCTTGACCGTTGGCAGGGAAGAAGTCACATTTATAGTGGGAGAAAGCTCGGGGGTCTCCAGCCCCTGTGTCTCCGTCCGAAGCTTCCTGCGGGCGGGTTTGGAGGGCGGCTGAGCAAGAACAACCTCCTGCAAGGGAGAAGCACAGCAAAGTTAAGTCAGGCCATATGCGTCTAGTCACTAGGCTGGGGAGTGCTTGTGGCATAGAAATTGCTGACATCTGGCCTAAGGTTTCATAATTTAAAGCGGCATGGGTCTTAATTTAAATTTGGTAATAGCCTCTCGGGTTTTTGACTTTGTTCAAAGGAACAATAACTCCTACAACACCTTAACAAATGAAGCGATTATGCTGGCATTTTGTCTTCATCTGGATGATAGGCTCTTCAGAACCAGATTGTATAGCTGTGTGCACTTGGGAAGGAG
Organism: Anseranas semipalmata; assembly: GCA_013399115.1. Lineage (NCBI taxonomy): Eukaryota > Metazoa > Chordata > Aves > Anseriformes > Anseranatidae > Anseranas > Anseranas semipalmata. The sequence continues at coordinate 290,000 of VXAA01004177.1, read as the reverse complement.
GGTGGCAGGGGTACGAATGTATGTACTAGCCCCCAGTTGGCCCAAAAGCAGTAGGACCACAGCAAGATTTATTTTTAATTATGCTCAGTTGGTAAGAATCAATCACTTGCATCCCAGCTCCTACCTCAGTCCCCCATCTACCTGGCAAGCAGCCTCTCCCTTCTCCTCCCCTACTCTCTTACATGAAGCAACACCGAAACGAGCTTAGAAAGACACACGTATAAAATCATCCATGCAAAATTAACATGTTGAAAGTGTAGAAGTCTAGTTATTTCTTTTGATAAGTTACATTGAAGAGAGAGTCTGGTTTGCAGGTAAAACAAAAAGTCTTAGATTTTTATGCCTTTAACGTTAAGAAGTGTTTTCATTCTTTTAAATTACGACATCCTTTCTTTTGCAATGAGAAGCATCTTTAATGCTTTATAGCTGTTTTAATACTGAAATATAAATATGTGCCTTTCAGTGCATTTTATTATTAGATCTCTTCTATAAACGATGTAACTATTACTGCCCCATTTCATGAATGAAAAAGCTAAGACTCAAAAAAATGACTTCACAAAGGTTACACATTTAGTGTCAGTCAAGACCAGAGATCAAATTTTACTGTCACTTGCACAGTGTATGTTACTGGGTCAGACTATCTTTCTTACTGTGTTTTGGCCAACTGTCAATAAAATAAGAAAAAAATTAAACAAGGAAGCATGTAATGACCGAGCAATCGTAAGAAAAAGAACTGTAGTAAACAGCCTGACTCAGCAGAAGAGACTACTATGACTGACACAGAATGAAAAAAACATAAGACCATCAATAATTAGAATTAGAGGGATTAAAAATATTAGAGGAATTAGAATTATAAGGAGACAAGGGGTTTAGACAGTAAAAAACAGTTCTGCCATTACTTTAAAAACAATTTAAAATATTACAAGATCTTTTAATCAGGACATCAGCACATCAGCACTGCACAGATCTCAGATAATATTGTGTTCTGAAATCCTATGCTTACACGTAGCTCCCTGCAAACTCATAATGTTTGGCAGGTAAGGAACTTGTGTATGCCTTCAACACCTACAAACTGGTGGGATTCCAAATATGCAATCCCAGTCAACCTTAAATTGCCAAAACACCACAAAATCCATTGTAGTAATCCCTCGTCCATTTCAAGCATAGTACTGGAAGAAATACCCAATACCTGAAGGCATACCCCTCCACAGGGGCTCTTTGGCTAGTTGCACCAGCCCTTCAAAAGTGAGTCAGCACTGTGCCAACAACCTGCCTTCTGCACCCCACAGCCAGGTGCTTCTCTATATTTTTGGGCTCCAGGTGGGGAGAGGGAGAGTATGAAGCAGGTGGACCACAAGTATTTCATTTCCCCAGCAGGGCTGGAAAGTAGAGCAAGGAACAAATGGGGCTAGGCTAGAAGTAGCATGCGGTGAGCACAGGTGGAACTAGGACACTGCCTGGAAAGCCCCATCACGTACAGGAATGGACGCCAGGGCATTTGTCTGCACCCCCATTAGGGTAGGAAGTGCGATGATGCTTCCTGGGCAAGGTATTTACTCGACAGAACAACTGCCAACAGTTCCTAGTTGGGCTGAACATAGGTTTTATAGGTGCTCCTTGGCTGCAAAAAGGGCTGGAGAGCAGAGGATCTGCTATTGTTCCCTGTCAAAAATCTGTTTGGGCTGGGGCTGATGGAAGGAGGCAGGGGGAACCTGCCAGGGAGCAGAGGAATGCTCACAGACACTGTAAGGGCCACTCCATCCATAAGCCAGGCTCTGCGAGGAGTGCCACTGCAACTTCAGTGATCACTTCATACAAATTATGTGTTCATACAAAAAGATATTAGAAACTGCACATCTTAGGCAAATGTTTTGAGCAAATCTCCCCCATTCTATGTACATTTAGTAGCGGATTCTGACCTCATAGCAAACAGTTGTGTTTACATCAAAACCAAACCCTTAATAACTGGAAGCAAGAAGTGCGTCACTATTTGGAAGAATTACAGTGAGACAGGGGTCAAGTACAATCAAATTCTTTTTTGTCTCCCCTAAGGCTCCACAAGCCCCTACTGATTTGAAACAAATGGTAAGCTGCCCTTCTCAAAGCACATGCATTGATGTGTATGTACTAAAAGCCTTCTTAATGATTTATCAGAGCTGATGTCACACACCATCCCAGTTCTCTCTAGTGTCTTGACCTCCTGAGAAGGCAAACATATAAAAACATAACCCTAACCCCGAGTTTAATTGCTTTAAAACTTAAAACAACTACATTTGTTGATGAAGGCAAATCACTCAACAATGGTACAACATGTGCAGGTCTCACCTTTTTTGCTGAGCTGTTTTCTTCCGCCTGTGATGAGGGTCTATTCATCTGAGGATGTAATTCAACCTCAGATACTTGCTCTGTCTGTAACAACAAATCAGTCATTGCTACACCCAGAAAATGACTAGCAGTCACATACAATAACGTCAATGAAAGGAAACATTATACACAAAAGAAAAGTTACTTTAACAATTCAACAGTAGGGGAAATAGAGGTCTAGGGTAACAGCTGAATGGATGACATATGTCTTCTGTAGACTTTTAATGAAACCATTTTCTTGCATGTTATTGTGCTAGGAAAACAAGAGAAGAGTTTTTCTGTGAAAAGCTATGCATCACGTCTCTGAATATAAATGACCTAGTAACCAGAACTTCTTCTAGAGCTATCCTTATGGCCTAAGAGCTCAAAGAAAAAAACAAGGTGGGGGTGGATAAAAGCTAGAAAGATCTTGGTTGTGCCCTGTCACCTTATCATCTCCTGAAACTGATGAAAATTCATTGGAATAAGCCTCTGTCTTTGAAGCTGGCAAGGCTGGAGTGAGAAAGTATGAATTCTACCAAAAAATCCAATAAAGTTACTGAAAATACAAGTCATAAAAGAAGCCAAATAATCTTCCTTCCTTTCTCCCTTCTCATGTTTCAAACAGAAACCAAGCTGAACACTCAAAACACAGGTCTACACTTCAGCAAAACCACAACACCCTCCCCCTGGTGTATCTGACACAAAAGAAAATTAGAACAGAGGGCTAACCCTTGGCTTTGCCTGTCCTGAGATCTTCCAGCACCTTTCGACTTGCTCCAGCGGGACGTGGCACAGCACATCTGCTACGGGAAGGCACCGGGATTTGGAGCTGCCTGTCCCCGGGCATGCTACAGCAAACACGGTATAAACAGGGCACGGCTGTTTTCTGTCTAGAAAGCATCAGCCGGCTTTTGAAGACAGGGAAAGCAGGCAGCAGCGGGGAGGCTGAGGGCACTTGGCACTCGCAGGCTGCCTCTCCTCCTCTTTCCCAGCTCCTGTCAAGTTGGAGCCAAGCTGACAACGGCCCCCAGGCAGGACAGGCAGCCTGCCATCCTGCTCTCTCCTCAAAAAAGGCTCGTTTCTACCCAGGTGAAAGCTTGTGTTTAAAAAAAAAAAAGTTCAAGGCAAACCTCAAACTTAAAAGGGGCCAGGATTTTAGCCAAAATAATAACCTGTCACACACTGAAGAACCTAATTTGCTGTTGCTGCCAGGAGGTTTCTGCTTAGACCCATCAAGTTCTGGAGCGGTCACAAGTTTCACAGTGCTTAACCATAGGTTAAAAAATGACAGAATGGACAGAATTTGGTATATTTAAAAAGGAGGGACTTTTTTTTTTCCATACCACTTCCATTTCTTTTGTAACAAAACCAGTAAGAGCTCTACAGAAAGCTGCAGGGGAAAAGCAGTTCTGTCAGGTTACTGCTGCTCTTCAACTGTACAATGTTGAACATGTACACAGAGGAGTGAGATTTGTGATCTTTTTTTAAAATGCATGTGAAATTCCTCTGGAGAGGAGGAAAATGTGTCTTGGCTGACAAGATTTCTCTCCCCCTCTTCTAAGTGTGCTACATCTGTAGTGTTATCTGATGATATAATAAAAATAAACATACTGTAACTTTCCAGTAGTATTTGAATATTAATATCTTAAGTATTTGGATTTTAAATAGCTATTGGATACTAACATTTCAATTCTGGAAACCTTTTTCGTGGATTGAAGAGCTTCTTCTATATATGTTGATTTCTGGTACAAATAGGAGAGGGAAATGGAAAAAGCAATCTTTTTTTCTGTCTACAAAAATCAAAGACCTTTAAAAATGCATTTAATGAAACATAGCATTTCTTTATCAGCAATGTGAATAGCCCATAACCTCCCTGATTTCTACAACCACTTTTTATATATTTGAAAGAAATCAAGGGTCTAAGCACTGCTAGCAGTAGTCTGGCAAGATCTCTGGGGCTTTCATGAATGATTTGGGGATAGCAAAGCTCAAATACCCAAAAGAGCCACACAATAAATTTGGTCCCAAATCACATCACTTTGACAAATCACTCATTTAGGGACAGCAAAAGTAAGCACAGTCTTCCAGAGAGCCGTGTAATATGTGTGCTATAAAGTCCTCACGGTACAGCTTTGCTGCAAAACACAGCGCGATGACAGAGATGCGAGAGCCAGCTCTGAATGACCCTCCTTGGACTGGTGGCACCAGACACCCCCTCCTAACCTGGCCAGGCAGGCGGCTTCTGGTGCTCACACTCCTGTCGGAGTCTACACTAAACCTTGCATCAAAAGCAAGACTACAGCAACTTATTCTACAGAATGGAAAAGAAGGGAGATCAACCCTGTTATTTATGTGTAGATAAAATGCAGCTTTTCAAGAACCAATGTGTTCAAGCAGTGTAGAAGTAACTAAACAGAGTTGTACTCTACAATGTGAATTGAAAATATGAATGAAAATTGAAATTAGAATAAGATAAAGGAGCTGGAGGAAAGAAAAAAAAAGCCAAAACTCCTGCAGAAAAACTGATTTTAAAAAAGTGGCCTCATTGCAGTAGAACATTGTTTTAAATGGAAGAAAACTGAAAAGGAAAAAAAGGGTAAACTTTTTGTTCTGGCGGAAGCAAATATAAATTGGAGTGCTGATGCCAAAAGGGTGAGATTTCAAAATTTCCAACAGTTCAATAACACAGTTCCTAATGATACAACAGATATATATATATATATGTATATATATGCATTTTATCATCTGAGTGCTGTGATGTGGCCGCCAGCCTAACAGCTGTGGCAGCTGCGGGGCTGCAGGGCCGTGGTACCCACTGGCTGAGGCTGGGAACACCGGGCCGGTGTGAGGCAGAGCTCAGGCAGCAGGGCAGGGGCTGGGGCAGGCAGGTGGTAAACATAAATGCACGCTTACATTTGACCAAAAAATAAATAAAAAAAGGAACTAGCTCTGGTGATGCAGCTCATGCATAATGAATAAAACCAAGCGACTGCCATGTCCCTAAAGTGCCACCTAGTGGCACGTGGAACAGGCCATTTCTGAGTGTTTTGCTTAGAGGAGAGCACAAAAAAATAGCTGTCTACATTATTCACACTGATTCTGCCCCACGAGGTGGGCAGACAGCAGGTGCTGGGCACGGTAAGCCTCCGCTCTTTGGAGTGTCTTGGTGGCTGGTCACACAGAAGCTGGGTCCACACATTAAGGATTTGCTGGCAGAGCTCAGAGTTCCCATCTATGGAAAAGTCCCCAGTCCTCAAAGCGATTGGCCTCTGACACAAGTACCCGAGCGTAAAAAATCGCTATGCTGCTGCAGTGGTTTTTGTTCAGGGGCTGACACCATTTAACCCAGGCAAAAATCTTTCGTGTAACTGCAACTTGCATCAATGCAAAGAAGGTTTGCTGATTCAACTAACCCAACAAAGTCTCCTAGGCAAGGCTTGAGAAACAAATACGTTTGCAAGCTGGTGCCTCCCCACACAGATTTTAAAGGAAAGAGTCCTCCAAGCAGCATGGGAGATCTCCAACTCTAATGCAAGATTTGGGAGCCTGAACTTTCTCCTTGCAGAGTATTAACTCCTCCCTTGCTGACTACTGAGAGAAGATGGAGAATACTCCAGAGGAGGAAGCTTATTCCTCTGCAGGGAAACAGTCCAGTAATTTTGGACATAACATGGCACTGACAATAGCATCTAATTCCTGTTTTTTTTCCTTTTGGCAAGGGGATTCTTCACAGATTTCCTCCCCTTCACTGATTTGGAGATGGGGTGAAAGCCAGTCCCTGTAGCCTTCTGGTCACAGGTCAAGTAAGACTGGCTCCAGGATTCTCCAGTCTGAGCTCCTATAATAGAGTGTAAGGAAAAGGTTATCCATCAGGAGCAATTAAGGTGGGTTCCCTTTATTTTTTTACTGTTTTTATACCATTCTTAGTATAGTATTTGGGCAACTCATTTCTCATTCAGAAACACAGCAATAAACTGCCTCCCTCCATTGCAGCAATAAATGTCTTAAAGTTTTCCCACATCTTGGAAACTTCTCACTGTTATATTATGGTTTAAAATTCTTCATCAGTGCTCAGGAATCTAAAGTCTTGTCTATCGAGAGAGATTACAGTGTTTATGCAGTATGGTCTTCTAACAGAAAATTCAGTTACAATAGTGTGAAAGTGCTCAGGTGGAAGTGTCTCATTCATGTCCACAGAACGGAGCAAGCTGCTGACATATGAAGTGCTGGTATGGCTGGGTCCACATCCAGGGTTATAGTAGCTGGGTAAGGAAAATTCTGCCCAAGGGCACTACCAGCAGTGCAAAAGATAGTTTTTAGACCAGGCCTGAGAATATCTTGATTTTGCAAAGAAGAGTAAATGATCACAGAAAAGAGCAACCCAGACTTCTTCCAAATCTCCTGAAGACCTTCCCTTTGCAAAGACTGACATCCAGATATTAATAGGTGATATCTCCTTTTCTCGCAGTCATATATTCCCCCATTCTTGCGTTTTCTAAGAGAAGTCTTATCCTCCTCATTCTTCCTGGCAGAAGATAAAACTGGCCAACAAAGTCTCTGTAGAATGGCCTCAGCCAGAGACCAACCCATGGACTATGACCAATATTGAGCATTAGGACAGACAATTCCTCATCATTAGGGAGAGTATTAGGAATTGCAAATGCTCATTATCTCATTGGTCTGATCCTGGACCAGCCATTCATAGTCTTCTAACTGCTCCACGTGACAATACTTAACAGTACCTTTCTAAAAGAATTTGTAATGCTCACTTAAATACTAAGTGCTTTGAAAGCATCAGATGAAAGATGGTCATAACTGTAAGAGAATGCATTACTTTACAACTAGTTCTTTGCTCACATATCCCGTTCTTTTGCTTAGCAGTGCTGGATTATATGTAGACTTCACACCCACTTCTCAAGACAATCCATAACTGGTCTCCTAGAACAGAAAGTCTTCATGGAGCTTTCATATTTCTGTTACCTGAGAGCATTTTTGCAAGGGTTAAAGTATATATTCAATCTTTCCCACAATTCAGTCTCACCCACACTTATGCTCCAGGCTAACTTTACAGATGGAAATAGTCCCATTGTAGTCAATAGCACCACTCACAGAAATGAAATAATCGGTGTGCATTCATTGGAATAGCCCATAATCATTACCTATACAGTGTCACTGCTTAGCTTTGCAAAAAAGTATCGAGAACAGCTTATCTCTATGAAAAAGCAGGATACTAAATATGCTTAATACTCGGTATGTGCCCACTGCAGTCTTCTATCATCTCTACATAAGTTCATCTAAGAGGTATTTTTCTTTTTTCTAAACATTCGTACTTTTCTGTTTAATGGCAATTTCGAAGAAGTCAAGATGTCTCAATTCCAGTTCCTGTGAGTCTAGTCTATCCAACACTGAATCATCAATTCTTTTTATTGCTTGTTACAGAAACTGAAAATGATAAGACAGAAAGAAAACCCATAGGGATGCAAATGCAACAAGCTGCCTGGGTCTCAGTGTGCTGACTGCTTCCTCAGCACTGTGCAGCTCTGAAGTTTTGATAAGCTTTTCCTTTCCCTGAGCTATCTGAGAGCTGGCGATAAGGTTTAGGAAAAAGGCAGTAAATACAAACAAATTGCTGCAGCATTCAGCCCATTCGCAAGGAAAGAATAGGACCCAGATGGAAGCATTAACAATTTGTTTTAATACTCTACTTCTACAAAACCAGATTAACATAAGCTAGAAAGAGGTATGTGCCTTCCACTACAGATACAGGCACTGGATTCTTGGCTTGTTTTGTTGTTGTTTTTACAATAAATGTGAACCCAAATTCAAAAATTATTACAACAAGTTTTAATTAAGATACTTGCCCTTCTTTCACTCTCCCAGAAACCTCTTTAGAAAGGATTTTATGGCATCCATCAACTACTCCCCAAACTCAATTCTAACTGTGCTAGTTTCTACCACTTCTTAAACCATAATTTATTTTGTCTGGCTGTTTTAGATTTAATATATAATTTTCATGACAGAAGAGGATAATCCGTTTGTATTATATTAAGTGGCAGATGGCAAAGTCTTTCATGTTATAGAAGACTTTCAGTTTTATTACAGTTAGAGGCTTCTTCAGTACCTAATGCACTGATTATACAACATATGTTAATCTGCAGCCAAAACTGTGGAGATGATCAACCCCCCCACACCATTTTCTTGCACAGTGATAGTAAATGCAAGCTAAAAAAGTATTCCTTTGGTTTAATATAATCTGGTTGCCTGGGAGAATACAATCATGTATACATGGGCTGCCAAAAGCAAAATCCTTTTTTCTTTTTTCTATAACAAAAAAGTTCCTTCCCATAGAGGTCCAGGTGTCCTGCCAGCACTTGAAATTCCTCACATAATTTTGCAGAGTAAGAAGGCACCTCAGCTGGCTGAACGTTTTCTCCAAACAACCGCTTAACAGAGCTCAGCAAACCCTCTCTCATCCTCTATACAACTCAGGCTTTACCCAGATGTCATTGAAAAGATAGACCATACAAGGCATCCTGGGAACCAGCAAGTGTGGGTTGTTTTGGTCAAAGTGGGGAAAAAATGTCAACATCCAAGGGAGACTTACCAAGATCAGCCTGTCAGGACTTCCAATTTTAACTAGGCAAAGTTAGACTTTGGCAGAGGGGACATCCAGGACCAGCTCCCAGACCAGCACGGAGCCGGCACATGGCCATCCCACTCAGGAGAACGAGAGGTCTCAGCAGGATGGATGGGAGCCCTTCCCCAACTCTTGGCCTCAGTGCCACAGATCAGCGTGGGCACGCTTAATTTGCTGTTACAGACATTTCTTGAACTGGGTCCCAGTTTTCACTTGCAATTTTTGATGATGAATGGCCAAAAGGCTTCAAGGAATTATGAAGTATCAAGTAACGTTTTGAGAGTGGAACATTCGATATATTAAGAAGAAGAATATTTTAGCTTTCCAACAAAGCCAGGTGCTTATAACTGGGAAGGGTGACTCACCTATCATCCCTCACAGCACTTTGTTTCCGTGATTTCACCAAATCAATAATAACTAACGGTAACGATGGCCACTAAACTGACAGCTTAACTCTGAGCTCATATAACACAGTGAGATTTTAATCTTTAGAGATGCAAGGTACTCAGGATACTTCAATTTGACTATATTAACAACTGCCTACCTACTCCAACTTCACATGAATACTTTGCCTTAGTCTGTAATTTTTTTCAGTGCCCATCAAAACTGCCAGCATGGAACCAGCGGGGAAAACAGGTTCCAAGGTCTCTTCGAAAAAAAAGTCCAGCACAAATCAGTGCTAATTTACAAAACCAACAGGCTTAAAATTTAGACTCTGGGAAAAGAGACTAAGAACATCATTTTTTTCAGCCAAGATATACAGGGTTTTCTTCCAGTCCCACTGTTTTCAAATCCCCTTATATAGCACAGGCAGGATACCACCATTACAGGACAGGAAGGTACTGAAATAGAGTAACTTAAATAAAGGAGTGTTGATCTAATTGGGCAATGTTGCAGATAGTGAGCTACGTTGGAAAAAATCCTAAAGCTATATTTGCTCTTCAGTGTTCATCCATAATTCCTATTAACATAAATATGCTACTAAATCTCCCATAGTAAGCAGCAGCAGTAAATGGCTTCTGTAGGCTTAAAAGCCAACAGTAAAAAAGTATTATTTTGTTTTCCGTTAAAAAAATAATAACAGAGGCTTATGTGAGATGTGCATACACATGTTCGGTTCCAGCTCAGTTCCAGTGGAATGCTATTCATGAGCACCCGAAGTTATTTCCTGTTTGAAATTTGTGCCGCTGAAAATCAGCAATGCATGCTGCTGCCTTCCTATCATGATTCTTACCGCCTCTAAAAGTTACGCAGATTTTCTACATACACCCTGGATCAGCACAAAAGTTCTGGGACCACTGTTATTTCATTTCTCCTTGATGACTTGTGTTCACCGTTAAGTTAGGAACAGTTCCTGGGCCATTAAGCCCAGTCCCCTACAAGCCCATAAAAAAAAACATAGATATTTCAACGAGCTGTAGGTTGTCTGTTTTACATACCATCACCTGGGGAGTCCAAAACCCCTAAAAACTTGTGCCCCAAAAAACCAAGAGCAGAAAAGCCATAACTATAGCATACCATGGGAAGTGACCAAGCAAGGTAAGGGCACTGCCAGTGTCTTAAGTCTGTTCAATAGCTTGCAGCATATTAAGTGTTTATGGTCTGAAGATGAAGGAAAACTGATACAAATAAAATTGTTCTTAAACCCAAGCAGCTACTACAGATTTGGTAAGTGTAAGATGTGCTACCAGGAATTACAGAAGGTGTTGATTAAGTTACACACAGGTGTATATACAGTAGTAAAACGAAAACACCTCAAAATAACATATTAACCAAAACAAAACTCTAGTCTTTATATAAGCCTGCTTCCATACAAACTCTTTCCAAGTGCCCTTCACAGAATTTAGGCAAAAGCTGAATTTTTTTTTTTTTCCCAATAGAAAAGCAACATAAATTGAGGATTCTAATAAAGCATTTCATACCACATTTCACAACATCTTACTGGAAATATCAATTCAAAACAGCTTGCAGAACAGAGAGATATGGGTTGGAATTTGTATTAAAAGATCATAAATCAGACATAATGGTCTGTCGCGGTACCTCTCCACACTATGTAAACTTGTCTTTTATCCATCCTTATTTATTAAACTTATTTGCAGTCACCACAGGGACCTCAGATGAAAGCATTGCTCCATTAAAGAAATGGCTGGTGAGAGTTCTGAGGAAAACCTGGGTATAGTTTGTGGACTGATGCAGATGTAAGTCAACAAAACGCTGACTTTGGCGATGGAGAAAAATATGGGGGAGATGGAGTTACCATAGCCTTTTCGAAGCCGTCAAGAAGAAAGAAACACATCATCAATCCACCAACCTGAAAAGCTGGTGTAGAGGTAAGAACAGCCATAGCCACATCTGTAAAGGTGTCTACCTACCAAAGGTGTGAAATGGCATGGGCTGGCAGCAGTAACGCAGACCAGAGATGCCAGCCCTGCTGCTACTTCCCTGTGAACCAGCAACTCATCACAGGATCCCGAGATTCAAGCCTCTCACAGTAAGTCTGTGTACCCACTGAGCTACAGAGTCGATGCCACAGCAATAGTATCTCTAAGTTTCAGCTTGTGCTACACCCATCCAGAGATCCAGTCCTTCTCCCCCATTATTCATCTGGCTGTGCTGTGCAGGCAGAGTTGGATGAGGACATAATTTAAGAAGTTTTTGATAGGACTGGAGACGTTTGACACACTGTGACTACCCAGTGTTTCAGTAACTTGCTGAGCTTGATTACCTTGGAGGGTCTGACAGGAAAAATAATGCTTTCTGAAAGCTTGAAACAAGTTCTACTAAAAACAACAGCAACCGTTGACCACAGTCAAGACACCATTTCTCTATTGCTATTTACTAAGCTCACAGAAAGTCTTCTGCTCCATTGAAATGTAATACCTATCCCTTGGTACCTCTCTTTTATGCACTTTGGCCTTTACATCCCGTGAGTCCTTTAATCTCGCTCTGAAGAGCCAAGAGGTCCATGCTGCTTCTCACCCATCCATAGAAAACTGTAGTCCTCAGAAGAAATTGTTTCCCTCTCCTCCTCCATCAACTGAGCCAAAACAACCACACCACAAGCATACCTAAATGGTGCACAGCCCCTGAAAAACGTGGGGCTTGCTTCATTTCCAAGCTATATTTATCATTCGCAGTACTTAGCTGCAGGCATATAGCAAAATGTTAAGGCAATAAAATAGGATTTTCAATAACGCTGTTGAAAAATAAGTTAAAACAGAAATTTGAAAAGAGTTTGGTAAATCCCAGAACAGGAAAAAGCTGAATGCGTCATTTCAGCATCATGGCTTTTCTTCAGATTTTGATTCTGCCTCTGTTTTGAAAGCAGATCCTTCCCTCCTTCTTCATGCTCTTTAAGTCAAGCGCTCCATTAGACTAATGTAATCCATATGCTTACTATTGCTTACATGCTATTTGTAAGGGTTGGCTAAGCTGAATTATGACCCCATCACACATACTTTCCTACTGTCAGTTACCTTTGTCACAGAAAGGCACATTTGGAGACACATAAAGCAGAATATTACAAACATGAAGTCTATTATGTCTTCAAGAACTGGCTTTATGTATATTTTTGCTAGGTCAAAACAAGAATATTTTGATGAGATATTTGAATAAATACCTTTTAAAATCAGAAATAAGCATCAGCTGTATATTCAATAGTGACTAGACATAGAAACCACTCTTTTTATTTATTTTCAGAAAACAGACTTTCGTATTGGAGAGGAGTGGATTAAGAATTTCACATGAGATTCTTCTTGTGTTTATGGCTTCAGAAAGGTCCTATACTGCGCATGACACAGCGCAGGATACACACAGTTGGTTCAGAATGCTCTCCAGGGAATATCCAAAAGCAGAAACGTGATGGGTGCACTAAGGAGCATGTGGTATTAGCAGTATGGCTAGTGCCACACTGAATCAGGGGAAGCATACAAGTTCAAACCGGAGTGCCCTACAGTCCTCAAGGCAAAAACTAGCTGCGCTCAGACACAGCTAAAAGGGGCTAGGGCGAGGAAGAGAGCAACAAACTGCTGGTGCAGTTGAGGGTAATGGCAAGCACTTTATCATTTCCATCATAAGCACAGTGCAGCAGAAGATGTTCACCAGCAGACTCATACGAGTAGATCGAAAACTCAAGTGATGACTGTTTCTGGCCCAGTGTAAGTGCCTTGCCAAGTTTTTATACGTAATGGGCTGTTAGCTCCCCTGTGGCCATGTATTCTATTAAACACCTCACCTAAAGGAGTAATATATGAAGCATACTGCTGCCTCCGACTTAACAGAGCCAACAATATAACATTGCCTAAAATAAATATGAAGAAGTATCTGGATGCCGACACACATGAGTTCATTGATTTGCATTGGGCTGTGACTGTATGATGCTCTAAAGACAACCAACCAACCAAAAATCATCTAAGAAGCAAAACACAAGAAAGGCACTGCTAATGGTTTCAAACTTAATAACATAACTGGCATGGGATTCACTTCCTTTCAGCACTGTTTTTCAAACCCATGGGTGAAGTATACTGTTACGTGGTATAGCTCCCTTAACAGATGCCCTCTGAGCATTTGAAGCTTGAGAAGCAAATAGCAGGTGTCAAGCCCGTGCCTTTCAGGCATCAAACTCTTTTTAGTAGACTAGCCTTACTAGCTTTTAATTTACAGTTTTGTCTAGTGGGTGCATGTCAGCTCCACTACAAACAAATTTAATTAGCATGTAATTTGAAACTGCAACACACTGGCTAGACAGACCGATGAAGGACATGTATGGAACTGCAGAGAAATCTGTGGAGTTGCATTAACTTGGAAGTGAACGGCTACGATGTCCAAGCCAACTTGTGCTAACCACTGCAACAGCAACACAACTAAGCAAATAATACACAGCAAAATGCTGAAACTTTGTCCATACCTGAGATACAGAAGGTCGCGGGGGCAGTGCAGGTGGTGGGGGGGGCAGCCAGCCAGACCTCACAGCTGAACAGAGAGAAAGAAAAACAAACACACTCACTTAATTACATATAAAACCAGACTTTATTTCTATGGTAAGTCATAGTGATGAGGTAGTATTCAACATTTTAATAACAGAAACCAAACTTGATCTTTATTGAGCAAACTCTGTTTGAAATAACTTTCTCCAGTGCTTACCATTCCATAAAATAAGCAGTGATTTAATTGCTGTAAAAACCCACAATGTTATGATAAAAAGCAGAGATGGAAGCCAGTCAGCCACAAAAGCTGTAGCTAAAGCAATCCAATTCTAGTTAACAACAGAAAGAACGTGTACTTATCCTTGGTACTTTGCTCTTTGTCCTTGACATTATTGCCTTTTTTAAAAAGTGGCGTTTAGTATTTAATGTAGACGTTAGAGTTCACAGAATCACAGAATGGTTTGGCCTGGCAGGGTCCTTAAAGATCACTGAGTTCCAACCCCCTGCCATGGGCAGGGACACCTCCCACCAGACCAGGTTGCCCAAAGCCCCAGCCAGCCTGGCCTTGAACACCTCCAGGGATGGGGCATCCACAGCTTCTCTGGGCAGCCTGTTCCAGCGCCTCACCGCCCTCACAGTGAAGAATTTCCTCCTAACATCTAATCTAAATCTCCCCTCTTTTAATTTAAAACTGTTTCCCCTTGTCCTATCACTACAGACCCTACTAAAAAGTTTCTCCCCATCTTTCTTATAAGCCCCCTTTACATATTGGAAGGCCACAATAAGGTCTCCCTGGAGCCTTCTCTTCTCCAGGCTAAACAGCCCCAGCTCTCTCAGCCTTTCTTTGTAGGAGAGGTGTTCCAGCCCTCTGATCATTTCTGTGGCCGTCAGTTCACTCCAGATAAAACACACTACATGATGGAGCGCAGCCTGTAAAAAAAACATCTGCCATGGAATTAGAAAGACAAAAGCCTAAACAAACCAAAAGAAATCTCTTTCTTTGTCTTTATGTGTTGTATCTGCATGTTATTACTCGCTGGAGGTATTTTGGAGGGAGGGGGAGAAATAAGGGGAGAAAGACAAACCTCAGTGGTCAGTTCAGGCCTCTTTGGCATAACATAATTTCAGCTTTTATCTTGAGCTAGCACAAAGAGAGGGTAACAATCACATAGGTCCAGCCACTGTACTTCTTGGTTTCCTTAAAATACCTAAAATCATGGGACAAAACTACAGGACAGACAGGGTTTTCCAAAGGCAGCTGCAGAGAGGAGGACTAGGCTAACACAGAGACATCAACAAGCACTGAGGGGACTCCTTAGGTGGGTTACCCTCCCCAGGTTCCTGTCGCATTGAGTGCTCGGCAGTTGTACCAGCAAAGAGATGAGACTCGCACTGTTGGTCATTTGTGTAGCCAAAAAAAAAAAAAAATGCAATATTAAACTTAGAAATGCCTTTTACCACAATAATGTTAAGCAAGCAATTACATTTATACACTTTTTATTTCTATGCATATTTTAGAAAGCCACAAAGACCATTATGAGCCTTGTTACAGCTTAGCCATTTACATATTTTATACACCAAGTCTAAAAATGTCTACATGGTTGAAAATACAAAGACAAAAAATATTAACCATTAAGTCAGTGACATGAGAGTGAAAATGCGTGGGTGAAGCTATTGAGAACAGTCGTATTGACTATATACAGCTCCAAAGAGGCTATAGTACATTGTTTTTTACATCTTCTGTATCATCATCTCTCAATCAAAATGAAGCCTAGTAGCACTGCAGATAGTGCCAAAGAGTGAGATAGGACAATTAAAACCCAACCTAGGTTAAGTGAAGGAGCCACTAACATACCTATAGGTATAAGAGAGATCTGAAAAAACAGATTAAGTGATTGCGATCCTTTCCCTTGTGTTAATTAGCTCCGTTTATAAGGTCACTGCAATACTACCATGATGTCCTCTCCACCACATTCTCCACCTCTTCTGTGCAACTAATCTTTAGAAATGAACAGTGGAGTAAGAAGGCTTCCTTTCTTTTAGCCTGAATTTCAGATTGTTATTTCATTTATCTGAGCACTGGCAGTGGCTTTGGCAATTACAGCTAATAACAATATTTGAAAACACAATCTAACTCAAACACAAGTGCTCTGTAGGTCTATCAGCAGCACACTTTAATAGCAGACAAATACATATGCTCAAGGAGATATGTTTATCTTCAGGAAACCTTGTGGGAGCTGTGCTTCAACGCTCGATGGAAATATCTGGGTGCACCTCACCTTACGCTCCAGCAGGCCCTCAAAAGCAGTACTACAGGAGCTGTGTCCTTTGAGAAACGGCCTCAACTTGAGCACTGCTCTAGAGATACGGTGCCTACTGTCCTGCTCCCCAGCTCTTCCAACTCACTGATATACTTAGAAAAGCAGCTAGGAATTCTTTATGCAGAAAGGCGCTGGTCTGGCTAGAAAAGCACATCCTGAGGTGGTTGCAAAGCCCCACACTATGAAGCCCCAGAAGACTCCTGGGATTTGCCCCCAACAAAATTCCAAAAGGAAAAATATCTTTTTTTTCTGTAAGATGGTCAAATTAAAAAAACAAAACAAAACAAACAAAAAACCACACTTCTTCAGCTTTCAAAATAGGATGTACATGAATTTAGCATTAAAGAAGTTATATGCTTGCACCATGTGCATTTGACCCAGTTTCCTCTTTTTAATCCCGCAAATTCTAACTTAAGCTACTCATGAAATATTCATAAAATTCCTGCTGTTGCAGAACATCTTTGGCCTGTTGTTAGAAGGAAATCATGCTTACGTGAGCACAATTGCTAGACAAGACTAAGTTAGCTGACTTTTGAGGACTGATAGCAACTTATAAAAAAAAAAAAAGAAAAAGCACTTTTTTTTTCCCCACGGGGCAATGAAAAAAAATTTACTGACAGATGATACAGACTTCAACCTTCTCTAGTATCACTACCCTAAAAGAGGGCAATATTCAGAGATACTCATACATTTTCATGCGTATCAGCAGGTGACTTGTACTATCAGGCTCCTCCAGAATGCCTCCCCTCCTGGGAGACCACCCCGCACAGATCGGTTCATGCTGTCAGCGATGGTATCATTACATTAGCTTTGAAAGCAAACATAAATACAGGGGGAAGTCTGTTCCCAAAATGAAAGCAAGTGCCTTGGGACTGAGCAGCAAACAGACGAATGCCATATTTTCAGGTGCATGCCCCATAGCTTGGGTAAGCTGCATGCCATTGCTCTTTGAAGACAAGTCTTCACACCCTACACAAAAGCAGAGAGAACTGGGGGGACATGGGCATGCAGAAAGGGACCACGGGGTAAGATGGAGTAACTTCCCTTCATATAGTTATCCACACTTGGTTTGTTGCTGTCCTTACATACTGCCCTACAAGTTACACCAGGAAAATGTGGTAACCCTTCCCTTCAGCTGCTCTGAAAACACCAGGGCCCCCGCAGCAGTTGTGCTCCCCATGCCAACTCCACCAGTGGTGATGGGATCAGAAAGGCCTGGAAGCTGTGAGCAAGACGTACAAACCCCAGCTATCTTCTGGCTCATTTCACCAGGTTTTTGAAAAGCCTCTTCACATCAAATCAAATAAGCAATTGCAGAAAAGCAGGGCATTGTGCCGGGGAGCACACCACTTGGTGGTGTAGGGAGCAAGAGGTACCCACAGGTTTTTCTCACTGAAGAAGGACCGCAGGACGGGCATTCACAGTCCAAGTGCTTGCACAGGTCGCCTTGTTACTGTGCAGCTTGGTGGTATTCACACCAGAGTGAGCAATGTAAACCAAATCTTAAAGATAGCATGGTGGAAGGACTGTTCAGGTACCAGTAAAATATATTTAAGTACATCCAGTGTCTGCATCACATGTATTACTGTAAACGATAGCATTTTCACGCACTAGCTACTCCCACAAAGACAGTGATAAGGCTTTCAGGACAATAACCACGTCTCTTAACTTAGTGTGTTTACACTTTACTGTGGACTATCAGCACGGCAAGCTGCCAGGACCATTTTCCTGCCCTATTTTGGCAGTCACAAATGTCTAATAGCACTAACAGGACACCACACTAGTTAAAAAAGCAGGTTTTCCAATCTGAAGCTAGATTAACATTTTAAAACAAACATCAGGATGTAATCCTACATTCTGAGAACAGGCCATACCATCCTATCTGGCCAAGCCACTCTGCCTCCAGCCTCCCTAGCAGACAAGACAAATCCTCAGCACTTTTGTTACCCACGGTAGTGGAAAAAGACCAACCGTGGTGACCATCCAAGTAGCTCCTTTACGTGTACTTGATCAAGAAAGAGGAGTTGAAACAAAAAACCATAAAATTATCACAGCCCTGTCAAACCTATGGGAAGCAGGTCTTCAGCTCACTGGGCATAGCAGCAGGGGAGGATGCCAGCTTCAGGGTGGGACAAATTTGGGTCCTTGGGATCCTTTAGATCAACCTGTAAAAGCAACTTGCTGTACCTCTCCTACCCAATCAGAGTCCCTTGTTCTCTTGTTTCTTACTCTTAAAGAAAACTGCCATAATAGACTGAACTGCTGGATGCATGCTATTCTTAAAAAAATAATTAATACTGGAACACCAGCATATAGAACTACATTTCCTGAAACATTTCCAGGCCAGGTATTTATTTCATTTCTGTCCTGTGCAGCCATCTTTCTTCTAGGTTTTATATGTCTATCACTTTACTCTGGGTATCATCTCAGACAAATTAAAGCTGCTGGGTGAAAAAACGTGTTCTTTTTTCTCATCTGAATTGAATGTGTACATAAGCAATGTCCTGGAAGAAGGGTGGTTTTCCTGGGTCAAGGGCCATTTTGCACCTTTCTAGCCAAAGTGAAACTAGCTCCTGCCTAGCAAAGGAAGCTGTCCTCACCCTGAACCAGCCCTTGCAGCTGTGCAGAAGTGAAGGGCCACAGCTCTACACACCCTTCATCCCATGAGCAAAAGGGCACCCAGAGTTTGGTCACTCCTCTTAATTCACTTGCCATTCCCAAAGGGAGAAAAGGCCCTGTGTCTGTCAGATCACACAGAGGGTGCAGTCCAACAACAACCAAATCAACCCTAAATCCAGGCTGCCCTGGATCTACAGGGCCTAAATCCAGGTTCTTGCTTTTGTTCTGCTCCTGCATCACCACCACCAACCCTTCTGCAACCGGGTGGGGACCACAGGGGGACTTAAAATGGGAGGAAACTCTGATAGGATTCCTCGGTGAAGTCTGGCTGGTGTGCTTGGTAGTTTTCAAGTGGATGCTACTGGCCAGCCCACAGTATGACTACCACTGCTAGATCGAGGGAGAGAGATTGGCTGCATCACACATTCACATCAGCTTATGCTGCTTCAGAGCACTGAGTTCCCAGATCAGGTTTAACAGAAGAACAACCAATTAATTTTGTCAGGAAGCAAATGATCTGTCATATAGAAACAATTCCAAAAGGATAAGCCAAAAGAATGAATTATTAATATTATACTGAAAAAGACAGGGTTCTCACCAGTTGCTTTGGTGCCTTAAGTAGTTTGGGAAGGTGGCATTTTTGCCCTTCCACTCTGAAGCTAGTCTGGAGAGTTGTTTGAGGTATTTCTCCTGCTTCTATTGCCAAAGGCAGACCACAAAAGAAAGTTCTGTGTCTAAGCTTGAAATCCAGTTCCTGTTTACCTCCGTCTTATAAAACTTTCCTCTTGTTCATTGAAATTGGAATACTTGGATCCTTCTCTGCACCCCTTCATTTATTTACATTCCTGTACTTTAGTACAGTGATTGTGAAATAACTTCTTCAAGAGATCTGATTTATTAATTCTCACTAACATACCTTTAGAAAGTTGCAGCAAGAAAAAAAAAATCTTAGAGCAGTAGCCGGGAATGTAAATTTAGTGAAGGATTCTAGTAAGGTGATGTGAAATACCTGCTTTTGTTAAGGTATCTGTTTTAATAATTCTCACTAGTGTATCTCCAGAATGTAACAGCAACACAAAAAAAAAGATTTTAGACTCCTAAAAATAATTTTGTTATTGGGTTTGTAGAAAGATTGTAGAAAGCATCGCCAATGCCAGAATCGGAGATGGTGCATGCAGCTTGACTAATAAACCCTCTCTTCTCAGTCAGTTTTGGGAAACTGCTCAGCAACAAAGCTTTGGTTTTCACTACCAGTGATACACACACCCACTGTCACAGACACACTCCTGTTACAGCTGCTTCATGCGCTAACCATATTGAATATCACTTGTACCCCAATTGCGGTCCATCATCTTCCCTAAACCATTTCACTTGCTAGTTTTTTTTTTCTTTACCCCTTCCTTTTCTGTGTGTTTCTGTCTGGGGACTGCTTCTCCCTCCCCCTGCCCCTGTGAACAGAACTATTCATGATTTTGCTCTCTCCCTTCACATTCAGCTTCATTCTCCACCCACAGGGAGGCAGAGTCCCTCCACCGAGCTCCGACAGATCCACGCTGCCAGAGTTTCTCACCCGAGGATTTCCCGTGGGACTGCTGGAGGCTCCCCGAGAGGCGTCACCTGCACTTGCTGCCTGGGACCGCGTCCAACAGAGATCAACGCTGGCACGTGGGAGCTGGGAAGAGCAATGGGCTACCACCCACCGTCCCTCCAGTCCCACTCAGACCTTTGTTGGTATCTGCATCTGCAGAGTCTTCCTCACAAGGGAGGCAACTTGCACCCCTTTTCCACATGAGAAACAGGAGAGCCCTTCTTGCAAAACTGATTAACCTAGACTGCAAGCTCTTGTAGGATGGACCAACTTTCTTTTCACAGAATATAGTAAGCCAAACAGGACCATGAAGATAGGTCAGCCAAGGTCAGAGGAGCTGGTAGGGCAATCAAGAACTTTTCAACCTTAACAACTTTCAGTAGGAAAGAGTTTTTTGGATTAAAATTTCATGAAAATATTTCACATTTTTGACAACCTGCAACAGAATGTTGTTCTGCAACAGAAAACACATCATAACCATTCCTCAGTCCTAGAAACACAAGAGCTACAACTAGAAAATGATTAGGAAAATCATTTAAAAGAAGTTTGATTTACAAAAATTGTCAAGAAACAGACTTGAAAGGCTGGCAAGATTTACCTCAGTTTGCACACAAGTACTCTTTGGACTCGGGCCTTAGAGATATACATAGAAATTTAAAAATCCAGAGATGCTGAAATAAGTTACCCCATTTAATAACCATTCATCCATTTATGTCCTCACTATTTTCTCCAGCCCATTCAATCTTGACTATGTCCTTGTCCAGCTGGACAAAGAAATTAGCTACATGGCTGTAAACACATATATCCTCCATAAAAAATTCTAAAAAGCTGAAACACATAAAACTCTTCCATGCAAATCAGAGGGACAACTTTCATATTTTATTCAGAATAAGCTCATTTCAGTGACACATATATTCTTAAAGGGAACAGGACTGCAAGGAAACAGCAGCTTCAGTGACAGATCAGGAGCTGATTCCCAAAATAAAAAAGCTATTTTCTGCTTAAAAAAAATAATAAAAAACGCAACATTTATATTAAGAAAGTATTTCACAATATTTTCTTTGCAGTGGTTCGGCGGCTGAGAAAAAGCAGTATGAATATCAGCTCAATTTTGTGTTCTCGATGCTTTGGTTTATGTGTAAAAGATTTTTTATTTAAATTTTAATTGTTACAACCCTTACAACTGAACATGCTAACTTGGCTCTGCACTCTTAACTGATAAAGTTGACATTACAACTCTTGTATCCTGTGCAAACAATATCAGCAAAGGGGCATATTTTGCAGATGGCATTTGCCATTATTGCTCTCCTAAAATAAAGGTCCCTCAGAACTGTCACCTTCCGAATTTAATCTTTTGGACTGATTAACAAACACAAGACAGTAATATGCAAGATAGTACAGTACTACAGCATGAGTAAAATCTTGCCCTATTTATTACCCAAGAAAGTAGTTGGATTTTACCAAATCTAGACCAATACAAGCATCACGAGAGGAAGGAGTCATGAAAAGTAATTACTTAATGAAATTCACTGTGATTTAAATTCAGCATAAAAAAGGGCATTGCTATTCTAGATTCCTCGTCACTTCAACTTCGAACTAAAAAGTTAATTGGGAAATTGGTATTTATGTTAACACAAACAACGTAACTCCGTAATCCCTTAAGAGCTTGTCTTTGGTAGCTCAGACTTGCAGATAGCTAACATCAATAGATACAGATTTTTCCTAGACAATACAAATAAGCATAAATAATACAGAAGATAATGCAACTTGCTAGCCTGTATAGGTTAACTGTTAACTGTATAGGCAGCTGTTTTAGTACCCAGTTCCATGTGCCCAAAAGAGAAAGCCACCTGCATTTGCTCCCTGAGCTAGAAATATGATGTAGGTGAAAACAGCTGAAAACGGTATTAGGGTAACTATTTGGATCAGTTTCTATCAAATTGTGTGCAGTAGTGTAGCATCATTTTAGTTCTCCAAGTCCTCTCTCCTGTGCAATTACAGAACTATTTTATTTGATACCTGGACTAAAAACATAAATAAATAAATAAAATTTGGCTGTGGTTGGGCAAATGTGAAAAAAAAAGACATCTCAACAGACTCCTGCTATTCAGAAATCTCCACGCTTGGCAAATAAACACCCCAAGGCTATACATTCAAGGAAAGGTTGTGCTAGTTGAATGAAATAAGAAGGGCTTGATGAAGTAACGGCAGCATCAAAAAGAGGTCCCTTGCTCTTCAAAGGTATGAAAAAAAAGGATAAAATGTGGTGCTGAACACCAGTCTTCTTTTGGCACTAATGAAAATGAAAGGGTGCTGAAAGAGGTTTGTACCAACTGAGTCTTATGATAAAAGTACTATTTTAAACTGTGTGGGAAAGGTAGATATGAAGGAACACAGAAGTGACATGGGGACACATTTAGATCATGTACGGGAATGCTGGTGCACACCAATAAATAAGGTCCCTTGTTTCCCTTCTTTGAAAACCACACTGGGAGCAGAGGGGACATTTTCTTGTTTGCCAGCCCACATCTGACTGTAGGCAGGAAAACATCATCTGTACTGTACTTCTGATAAAGTGCAAGAGTGTTCCCCCTTTACTAAGTCAGCGTGGTACTTCAGACTTCACATTTTGAAATAGAGAAAGAAATAAAAGTGCTAGCCCCACGTTACAGGCTGAAACCCACATTCCCCATGGAGCGAACCCAAGTTACACAGAGTGTTTGCTCACACGCCTGCATATCTAATGCTGCCTGCACTCCACGTGTTCCTCACGGCAGGGGCAGCCTCAGCAGGAGATGAGGTTCATAAGCAAACGAGCACTGAAAAATTTCAGTCTAGAATTCATTTGTAAATAGTTACAGGGTTGTTTTGAAGAATTACAGAGAGACATTCAATCTGCTTCCATATCAACATGAAACTACACTGCCTATGACAGCTATGTTGTTTCATCAAAGCAAATCCTCTTTTCCGAACAAGAATCTTTTGTTCTACAGAACTGTTAATTAAAAGAAGTTATGAAATTCAGAAGTGGAACTAAGTGGGAAATAAAACGTTTTCTACACTAGATATATTTAATTGTGTTTCAGAGGCATCAGTATCAACCTAACAAGCCCCAGACTGCTGTCACCGCCTATAATTGCCCACAAGTAAATTCCTTAGTAGTTGTCACAGTCAGAAAATGTAATTGAGCAAAACGCCAGAAGACAGCGGATGCATTTTTTGGTTTTAGTCGTAAAGCTGGGACTCACCCCAGCCCCTGTTACCCTGAGGCAGACCCTGGATTTCTGCTGCCAGAGAGGGACAAGGGTGGCTGGGCGTCAGACCCCGCAGGCAGCATGCCAGGCTCCGAGCTGCGGCAATGTTGGCTCCCCTGATACCTGCTCCTCCACCCCAACAGCAGGACAGGCGTCAGGGGGCTCAAGGTGAGCCCTGAGAGGAGCTAATTCTGCAAACACCTTTGTGAACAGTGCAGAAAAGCTTTGCTGGCCACAGGCTCTCAGGGCTCTCACTAGGAGCTCCCGGCTTGTATCTGGCTAGACAGCAGGCTAGAGGAGAAATGAAGATGTAAACCAGGTCACGCACGTATTTAAGCTGACATGTTTTTTTGTACTTAAAACCTGCTGTTGTCTTTCCAGGAATGCATAAAACCCAGCCAAATATTTTCTTCATGTGTACATAGGACAAACGCCAGAGATTATATATTCAACAAAAAGAAATACATTGAGAATCTAGCTGTGCTAAATTTTTGTGAGATGCTAACACAGAGACTGCATGATAGAAAAAAAAAAAAGAAGAGATTTCCATCTCTTAACATGTCTTAACAGAAATTCTCATGCACACTTACAGGAGGGACTGGTATGCAGTGATTTTCCCCTAGTTAAATTCACTAACAGCCTTGTACATTGACACTGTGGGAAAAACTCTTCAGGGACTAGTGGGGTTTTGGAAATACTCTGCCTCAAGACAATGAAACTTTCACTGCAGCGACTTGTTTGTGCAATGCTTGAGAAAACATGCATCTTCCTTCAAAGCTAAACAAAAAACGGGGGCATCCCATGACAGTTTGGGGGGAAAAAACAGTTCTGGCAATAGGCAAGATGCTTCACTGATGCCAGTATTTAATAACCCCAATGTTGAACTTCCTGACGTTTGTTTAATGGAAAACAAGGCCATTCTACCATGCATGTTTTCTCAACTACACCATATCACCTGAGGAATTATTCTTCAGGTCACAACTGAGGAAAACAGCTCAGTAAATGATCAAATACACTCCTATAGCTTGCCACACATATAGTGTCTTCCAAAATTACAGTGTCATCTTGACTCATGGCCTCGATGAGCAGAAGTAGAAGGTATTATATATATATATATATACACACACACACACACACTTTTTCTTTTTTGCACATCCACACACACACAAACAGATAGATAGAACAACAATACTCTGGTGTATATTATTAAAATGCCTGTCTAGAGCAGTTCAATAATTATGGGAAATTTGAAAAGTTAGTTCTTTTTGTGTGTTCCAGCAATGTTTATGGCCCAGGTTTCCACTTTGGTGTCCCTACAGCTCATTGCAGAAGGTGGGGCCTTTCAATAGGTTCTCTTGTTTTTGTATGTTTTTCCTGGGTAACACTAGCTACAGCATCCCAAAGGAGTACAGCTACGGCATATGAATGAAGGCTCCTCCTTCAAGCACAGCTATGCCCAAATTCAACAATTTTAAAGAAGTTCCCATGGCTAGTGCATTGCTGGACATCCCAGCTAACAAGGACAAATGTTCTCTGTGTGTACTTGCCAGGAAAAGGTTATCATAAGATGGGTGGCAAACATGATATAGCGTGTAGTAAATGAAACAAAACATAACAGGGATCTGCCACAGTCGTTGGCTGAATTTACCTGAAGAAAAGAGATTTTTCTTTTTCTGCCCTGTAAAAAATGAAATACACCAAAAAATGCTCCAAACCACTGATAGCTTTACAATTAAAGACATGATACCCATAGATCAACATGACCAATGAGGAACTGAAAGTAAAACTTAATACTACTGAAGACTCTTGCGGGAGCAGATTATTCACCAAACTCACACAGTCGTGATTATTTCTGAACAAGAATTAATAGGACAAAAACTAATGTACCAGAATGGGATTACTCTAATCACATAGGATGTACCCTGAAAGCTACTAAAATGGCCGATTTGACAGCCTGTTTTTCTGTACTGACACCAGGTAATACTGTGATGGTAGAAGGGATGGCCATTCCAACTGCTAATTTTTGTGGCTCAGCTATAACAATGAGACTATTTTTGAAAACCTAGGAAGGAAGGAAGGCAGAGAGAAAAAAAAGCAAAAATTCAGTCAAGAGTACATTAGGACAGAAAGTAATTAATTAGCCTGAGGACAGCTACACATCAGGTTCGATATTTATGCCAGGGTATATTATCCCAATCATCAAGAAACCTAAATAGTACATTGCCACCACATGATCTACATAATTGTATCTTCTGATTGCAGATGGAAACTATTCTAACTTCAAGCTTTATACTGTCAGCAGAAATAAGAATACAGATTGTTATTATACAAGTGTCTGCAGTTTACTTGACATGAGCGTGCACATGCACTTGCTTTTCCAGGACTCTTCGGCTTAAGGTGACAGTTCTCAATTTCTCTGCTCTCTTACAAACCCTCTTTTTAGAAATTGCACCTCGTTAAAGCGTTTTGCTATTAAACAATGACCACCCCATGAGGAAGAGCTATCTTTAGATGACAAAGGTATCTGAATACACAAAATGATGAGAATGGAACTTCTAATGAGAAGCAAGTCCAGTAGGGAAAGAATTCAAAAAAGGGAGGTGCTCAAAAGAAGAGAAGTGGAAGAAAAGAAAGCAGCTGTATGAAGTCTTATTATCAATAGGATATTACAGAATAACAAACATTCAGGGCTTAATAATGGAAAAGAGCACGCCCACGTTTCTTCATAGAACAAAGAACTGAAAATACCACTTCCAATGCAGACATTTTTAATGAAAGCAAAGCAAGGTAAATGCATCATGGTACCTGGAGGTGGTGGGATGGCTTGATTTAATTCCTCCTCCTTCTGATGATGCAGACTTATTTGAACCGGAACCCTTATTAGGGGAGGGCTACAAATTGTTTAAGAAATTCTTCCTTAAATCCTCTAAGGCTACAAATTTCTCCTTATTCTTTCACAATGACTAGTTACATTTTTGACACAAAATAGAAGAGATCCACTAGAAGAGACTGAAAGAAGGCCACCCCACACATTTAGCACTGCCACCAGGGCACATTCAAGAGAGCAGAAAATTACAGGCCAAGATGCTGCAGGCAAAGGAGGAAGCTGAACCTCTGGGAGACCTTTCACATTTCTGCAATTTGGTAGCACACTGTATTTCAGGTTTTGTCAACCTAGAGCCAGTTCTTGTTCCAACTATAAATATCTGTAAATTTGAATTGAGTATGATGAAGAGTTTTAGGGTAACCAAAGTACTTTCTTTTTCTTTTTTTCTTTTTTCTTTTTTTTTGTTCCCAAAGAAGCAATTGTCTATCCTTAATTACTTGTCCCCTTTCCAGCAATGAAATCCTACAAAATGTATCGATGAGTTATCCTTTCTGTCACTCATATTCTACAACACTTTCAGTTTGTTAAATTGCCCAGAAGAAATCATTACTTTACTTCAAAAGTAATGGTGACTTTCAAGAAGATCCATTTCAAAGCAAGATGTTACTTTTCATTCACAGAATTATTTCTTAGAGAATTTACATTCTCCTTTCATTTGTGTTCCAAGAGAAACTTAAATCCAAGTTTATTTCTCTCCAGTTATGCTTTTTATCTGGATTCTGAGAGGATTTGCTGCCTTAGGAAATGTGTACTTGGCTCCATTTGTTTTCTTTGTGATGTTGATGAAATCAAAATTGGGGGCAACAGATCCCTGCACAGGAACCACAGTCAAAGATCGGGAATTGCTTCCCTGTGTAAGGAAAAAACAAAATTTGTTTATTCCTAGTGAGTTTCAAGGTTCAGCACACATAATAAGTCTCTTGAATTCTGCCTGGTGTTTGCACAAAAATCCA
The DNA here is from genome assembly GCA_013399115.1 of Anseranas semipalmata. Classification (NCBI taxonomy): domain Eukaryota; kingdom Metazoa; phylum Chordata; class Aves; order Anseriformes; family Anseranatidae; genus Anseranas; species Anseranas semipalmata. The sequence continues at coordinate 262,470 of VXAA01004177.1, read as the reverse complement.
TCCTATATAGCAAGAGGTGAAACTCTTTCTTTTCTACTCCAACAACCACATTAGAGAACCCAGTTAAAACATTCCTTGACACAGTTAGACCTTGGCTTTCCTCTGAAGCATAAACATGACCATGTTTAACCCAGTCCTTGACTCGGATGATTGGTGTGCACTGCATAAACCTCTGGCCCGGTTCAAGGACACTGCCAGAGCACAGCAACGCTGGGTGCCTGCTATCCTGAACAAACAGCTCCTCTTTCCACCACTCGCTGTGCAACGCAAAAGCAATGCTCCAATACTGAAGCACTGAAGAATGGTTTTCCTTCGTTTCCCCTCCAGCTACTGTTCTACATCTTTCTCTCCCCTCAACATGTACCCATGTCAAAAGAAATTACCCTTTCTTTTTAGTCATAGAATGGTTTCTGATTGTCCCCACACATATGGAAGACTTTAACATCGGAAATGTTTGCACATGACAAATTTCACTTTCTCCCAGTTTAAACATTCAGGGTTTTCTTCCTGCTTCTGAACTACAAAAAAATAAATAGTAATAAAAATCAAATGTCTTGTAGTTACTGATGAGAATTGTCTAAACAGCAAGACTAGTTATAAACAGTCAGTGATGACAGACTACCATATGTTAAGCTTCCTGTTATCGTGCCAGAAAACATTATAATCACCTTAATTATGGCAAAAGAGTGATTTTTCTCCTCACTGGTGATGTAATGCAATAAAGTGCAACTTCTTCTGTTCCATAGTATATTACTGTCTATAGCACAGGCAAACATATGTACATATTGTCAAGCATTTATGCAAACAGATCTACTTGCCAAATATGCAACTAACCTAAATGGTCTCAAAAGAAGGAAAGAAAGCAAACTTTACCTTGCGTGTTTTGTTGAAATATTTTGTTCAGATCCAAAGAGGAAGCTCTGGAATGTGACTTCTGGGGCCTTGGAGGTGGAGTAGGGGGCTCTTCTCCCTTCTTCATGGCATCTTCTATTGATGTGCTAGAATAAGACCTAAGGAAGAAAAGATAAAATTCAGAAATTCATTTTAAACAACTACAGTGAATAGTATCTAAAAATATACTGACCAGAACTCAAGTTCATGGTGGAAATTCCTTGCCCTGCTGACTAAAAGTTCCCCTTATAACAAGGCTGATTTATTTGGCAACAGAAGGAACTATGCATCTGGGGAAATGAATGGTTCACACTTACAGGGCTAATATTTTTTAAGGTTTTTTATACTACAGTTTCAGGCTCTTCTCATGTAACTTTAACTGCCACCAGGATAGCTGTAGCAACTCTTTTGAATAAACGTGGGTAAAAAAAAAAATCTCTTTACAGCTTCTGATGTTTGCCTTTCACAACCGTGAGGGTAGTGTTCATACAGGTATAGCTATAACTCACCTCTTGCAAGTACACATTTTGTAATTTGTAATATTCTAACTACCAGAATACATTTTTCAAAGCAAACAGTCACTAAATTCCACAAAATCCAGAAAATCTGAATGGATCCAAAGCGATCCATACTGGTCAAGTACATGTCTCAGCACACCTTTCTAGGCCGCTCCAGATAAGTCCATATCATGTTAATCCCAATGCAGTGCATTTGCTAAAAATTCTGATTTTGCTGAATAGTGTCCAAAATTTTTCAGGTTTTGTAGTTACCAATTCTTCTGCAAGACCGAGAGCTTTATTCAAAATGAGCACTGACAATGTGAGATGTTATACTTACTGTAATACATTATGCATGACAGGCAAGACCAAAAAATCATTTGAGGAGAACAGAAATAACTCCCACTAATGGGAAACGGATCTTTTCTTGCCAAGCAGGCTGTTGTTAGAACACAGCTATTTAGCGGGACAGACATTTGGCAATGCTGATCCTATATTTCTGATGTAAACTTTAATAAATACGGGAGTGAAAGCTGCAATTGCTTCAAAATTTACATGTGACACAAAAACCTCTGCTGATGCTGAATTTTTTGTCTTGGTAGAGCTTTGTATTCCATGGCCCTATCATTTAAGACCTAACTCAAATCCCCTGAAATAACTGGGAAAGTTTTTTTATTTTTTTTTTTACTTTCTTATATTTTTATTTTCCATAATATGTGGTATATATTTTACTTGCATTGCAATTGTACAACCTAACAGTTTGAGATTTTTTTTTTTAAAAAGAAAGAATAAGACAGAAGCTACTAGCTAAAAATATGCCTGCCGCAGCAGTGCCAACACAGAGCCCTGTGACAGTGAATTGCTGGGCACCTAAGAGTCAGCAGTGAAGAGTCTGCACAGCTCACGCTAGAAAGCCAGGCTCCTGAGCTGAGAGCTGCAACAGACTCAAATCATAGCCTCTGGTGGTGAGGCAGGCACGAAGACAGACAGCCTCGAGGTTACAGAGCCCTCCAGGCTGTGCCAGGCTGAAGGTCTGGGTGCAAGGATGTGCTTAGGGATCTTTAGCCCCAGCTTCCGCATTGATGCAGTGACATATAGTCAGATGTGAGACGGTCATGTGTGACAGTCATGTGTCACATTCAAGTGACTTTTTTCAAACTTGTTTAAGCATTTGTTATTTTATGCATTTTTTCCTTAAAGTACTTTTACGTGTGTCTTGCATAAAATACTTTTCTGTACTTTTTGCATACTTACGCTTTATGATTCAGTGACACAGCAAGAGAATTTAAAGCAGTATGAAGACAAAAAAGCTTTGGCTAGCAGCAGAAAAATAGCATGCAAGGCAGTTCAGCCTATCTGGATGTAGGTCCTAAGAACAGAGGATTTCCATCTTCATTCATTATGTGGATTGCTGAGCCTCTCTTATTAGCAGCCTTTGACAAGCTTGTAAGGAGGGAGCTCCTGACTATGCTCTCATTGCCTAAGAAAAAGAAATGAAGTCCCCTGACCAGCTCAAAAAAAAAAGTTTTAAGGTGAATGCATGATATGGCTGTACAACAGAAGAGCCCAAACCAATACACAGTATTTCCTGGCACAGGTCTCCCTCTTCTTTAAAATATCCAAATTCAGCAGGTGCCACGTCTAGCACGCAGCAGTGCGAGTCCGTAAGCCTTTTCCATCACACACCAGCCAGCCGCAGACACGCACACGCACGCCGACAAAAGGATGCACTCACCCACACCCGAGAGCTGAGCTACTGCTGCTGCTGCCGCCGTGGGAGCGTGCAGCGTCTCCCTCCATACCCAGCCACCGCCCAGGTTTCAACAGCAGCACGGCGCTGAGAGCGCGGGGCAGGGCTGGAGCCGGTCACCACCCCGAGGAGGCAGCCAGGATGGGCAGGTGGGCAAAAGTGCAGGCACCTTGCGACCAGAGACCGCAGGGTGCTGGCAGTGCTCCTGGGCGGTCCAGAGCTTTCAGATCCCTCCTGGCCAACCTCTCTGATCGGAGCGGTACTTCCAGCACAGCACCGATAAAACATTGCAACACCAGTTATCACGCCTTGTGTCTAACGTCAGAGGAATGCACGTCTTATCCCAAAACAGAAATGAAAGCGGTACCTGGATCTGGGCCTGGCTTTAAGTGCATTGGGTTCCTGAGCAGCTGAAAGAGAAAAGAGAAAAAAAAACTGCTAAAACATACCACGTTAAGTAAGAGCTGTGGGATCAGAGTTCATTAAAATCGAGAGTGTTGCAAATGTGGATATAAGAGCTTACTCATCCCACATGAGCAATGGGGATTTGTTTTCGCTTCTCCTTCCCCTTTCTTTCTGTAGCGTGTAAACGTCCCAAGAATTCAAAAGCCCAAACGTAGTCAGAACCTTGCCTGCTAATTTCTTTTTTATTTAATTTTCTTCTAACCACAAAGCAGGGAAAGCAACAGGTCTGACAGCTCTGACCAGCAGTCCTGGATTCAGTTGTGACAAAGGAGTGCTGGCAAACAACACGGGAATAGCATAAACTTTCCATAGGAAACACCTTTCTCATGGTCCAGATACCTATTTGTTGTCCTGCACCCCAAAGCACAAAGGTTTATGTTCTTCCTAAATACTCCCAACTAATTAGTATAAAAGTCCATGTTCTTGCCACCCATAAAAATTTTAACACATCAGGTTGAGGTTACTTTGACACTGGGGAGGAATGACATTTTAAGGTAGAAAGTTTTACAGGCCAAGTGTTGGTCAAAAACATTTCTATCAATGTAAAAATCTGATTCTTTTATTTGGGTGAATTCTGAATATCCTACCACCTCCAGGTTTTATGTGATAGGAAAACAACAGCACTGAATTACTTTCTCTGGGTAAGTCCTTGAGGCTGTTCCTTGGTTTACACAGTCTCTACATGACTTTGCTGTTACTCTCCTTGCTAACATAAAATAAACTTCAGAAAATATATCTGTGTGACTGTTTTCAAATTCAGCCCACCGAGATATCCTAAAGGTATTGCAGTAGCATAAGTGCACGTACAAATGCACATTCAAAGTGAATCCTTGCATTTTCCCATTATTCTGCTAATCAGGGTACAACACTTCACAGAAGCAAGTAGGCTGGGGGAAAAAAAAATCTCAGAGCTTCTAGCTTCCGTTGATATATGCCTACAGCCAAGTCAGACATTTATCATCAGCTGCTGTGCAGCACTACCCGAGAACACAACAGATTCCCCCAAACAGAGCAGGAGCTACCTGTGGTAGCAGCTGGCAAATACTGACCTTTTAATGGCCTGCATTGTGTCACTGCACAGACCCTACACAAGAGGCTTTAGGCATGCAGAACACGAGAAATAGCATATGCCACATGTATAGCCACACGCTATTTCCTCATAAAAGAAACTGCTTTCAGGGTCATGCAGTGTGACAGCAATACAAAAAAAAAAAACCACTATAAACCAAGTTCTAGTAGATTATTGCCACCAGCAAACTGGCTCACAGTCATTCCAGATTTCTGTGCAACAAACTCTTACTAAAGCAACTAAAGAAGAGAGAGGGAATTATTATTAAAATATGCAGTGGTGATAATCCCCCTCTCTCGTGTCAGACTCCCAGAGAACACAACTTTAGAAACTGCTTCCCTACAGCCATATGACCCAATTTTTCCGATGCTGAATTGCTGATTATTAAATTATATGCACAATTATTAAATATATGCCATTTAGAAATAGGAAGTATAAATTCTCTCCAAGCCAAGCCATGCTTAAGAACCATCAAATTTTCCTTCCTTCATGGAGACAGTAATTCTGTTCATACTTCTTTTAGAAAGCCTTTCTTCTAAAAACACTACAGGTAAAATTGACATTAGAACTCTCTGAGGACATCTTGTTGAGGTCAACAGGAAAACACAAAAGGAAGAGAGAAACCTGAAATGACTGCTAATAAAAAATTATAGCAATATAATACTACTGCCAAGGATTTTCTTTCGAACTTTTGAAAATCAGGAAATTCAAGGCTACAGTTACACAATAGCCAGACCTAGCCTTAGTGTGAACCTTTCATAAAAAGAAGTACCATATACAAACTATTATAAAACAGGTAGTTTATTATTAAGGCATGCAAACAAGAATTGTGGCAGCATTTCTGTACAGCGTGCAGATATTTTGGTGCCCTCGCTCTATGCATACTTCATGTGTGAGGTCAGGTTTACACACATACACAACATAATCATTCAAGATGATGTAAAAATATTGACCCGGTTCACAAGTTTTCCATATTTCTATTGCTATGAATACTTAAGTATGTAAATTTTCTCCTGCTTCATCCGAACTGAATCTGCATCCTGAAGTTTAATAATTATGATGACATTTTAGAATGATGACTGATTTTGAAATAACCACCCAATTGTCGTGCTCTATCTAGCACCCTGGATAGATAAACATTTTGACTTCTAAGGTGAATCTTATCGAGCAACCTCAGAATATGCTTGATCAGATCCTTAATGTGCAGGACAACACAGGTGAAACTTCTGAAGCATCAGGAGTCATGGCAATGGGGTGGAAATTTGCCAGTGCCTCCCCTGGTACGCAAACCCAGCAGCACTGCTAAAGGAGCACTGAAGCACCCAGAAGACCTCCCTGAAGAGGAGATGAAGGACATGGGGAAAAAAAAACGACAGTGGCAACAGTGATGTGCAGGTGACAATATATTTTTATCCCCTAAGCATACCAAAGATGGAAGTGCTGGACTGAAAATAAAACTGCTTGGGGTGCTCCTGGGCAAAAAGTGGGGGGCGGAGATGGGGGAGAACAGAACTGAAAGTCTTTCACTGGTCCCCTTTTCCCCCTTAGAGGGGAGTGAGTATGTGCGTCTGTCTGTCTGTGTGTAGGAGAAGCAGCAATTGTTCAAGAATAGGAGCTGAAGATAGGACATCTGGTAGCTGCCAAGTATTTGGGAAGAAGCCAGGAAAAAAAAAGGGGGGGTTGGGAAATGAGGCATGCAGCTGTTGAGCAGTCATGAATAAATCGAGCTATACGACAAAACTGCTGTGACAGACATTTGGGGCCAGTTTTCTTAATCAAGGATATCTTCATGAGTAAAAACATTTACACAAAAGGAAAAGAAAGGAGGTCCAGATTTTAGCTTCACTGGGACCTTGCCAACACTCTTACTACTTTAGGAAAGAGGTTAACAGACAGGAGGGCAAGGGAGACCTGATGAACTGAACTGAATGCATGGAGAGTTTCTGGAGCAGCTAAGCAATTTTCACATATGCCATTCCAGAAATAAAATTTTCCAGTACGATAGGAACAAGGAGGGTATGTTGGAATTGGAGAAAAAAAAATCATAGGTGGTTTCACAAGAGAAATGCCCCTGAATCAAAAGGTTGTGTCAGTGATGCAAGTGCCACAAGATCCCTGTTTCCAAAAGGCCATCTACCCTTAAACTCCTTGATGGAAAATGCAAAAGCTCTTTTTTCTTTTCAAAGAAACAGGCCATTGCAGAATAGTTATTGAAACATTACATATTTGTTCAATACTCGAGAAGACCTTGTATCAACAAGATGCTATTGCATTTCATTTGTAGTACAGAAAAACAAAATTCACACTCCTTTCAAAATGCTATGTCCAGAATATTTCCCACACATGAAGAACACACACACAGTAAAAACAAGGGAAAGAAACCAAGAGAAGCTTTTGACATCCTGAACTACTAATTAAGATTACTTTTGCAAGTTGTAGTCATTATGAGGTAAAAGCTAATTTCAGTAGTATAATATTATGAGAGCAAAAGGATTGCAAAAAAAGAAAACCATCAAAATACATTAATTCAGGTTTACTGTGATATAAAAATATTTGATTGAAATTCTAATGGAAGTAACGAGTGAATTGTTTTCTTCTTACCTGTTTTCACAGTCAAGTGCTGAAATTCCTTTGGTATTGTCTTGACAGCGGTGCTTACTTTAAGAGCTTATTAAAACAAAACAAAAAAAGGAGAAAATTTCTTTAAATATGTGCAGGTAATATCTAGAGGCATCATCTCTGAGAAAGCAGCATCTAAAACTGTATCAGTTGGAATGTCTAACGAAGCCAAATGTACATGAAAAGAAACCAACGGTAGCAAAATACGCTTAGAACACCAAAAACCCACACCAGTAACTATTCTTAGGAGCACAAAAGCCAAGAACAGAAAGGCCTATGCCCAAATTGCCAAATAGTCCCTGATTTTGAGAATTTGGGGTTTGAATGCTTAAAAGGAAGGACCTGTGTTTCAGCAATGCAGAAGTCTCGCACAGACAACAGCCAGCGACACCTGGCAGAGCTGGGACTCGTCTCTCTGAAGTTACAGACCTAGAAACCCAGGGCACACCAGATGACAACTTTCGGCAATTGAAGCCTCACCAGCTTGCTCCAGGGGACGTCAAATGGCACTGATAGAGCTGGGGTTAAAAGTCAGGAAATCCCAATTCTTTGTGCTTACTCCCGTCCACTGATGTCTATGCATCCTTTATTAATTACTTTCTTAAGATGTTCTTCATACACTGTAGCATATTTTAATGCACTGTAATACACTGTATTATAAATGACCACTCAAGAGTGAAATCTCTCATCTCCATCTGCCTTTATCAAATAAAACATATGTGGGAAAAGTCTGGTTCTTGGATCCAGTTCTATTTGCACTATCTTCCCCATTTAACTATATTATAACCTGATGGAGTGGAGCTAATTTACTTGTGTCATTTTGAAAATGCAGGGAAATTTGCTTCTACAGTCCTAAACTAAAGATTCTTGATGTCTGGGGACTTCCTCTAAGACAGGAGAGCAAACTGCCCTTTCATTTGCCAGAATAACAGTAAGTCGTAGAACAAAAGCATCTGTTCTTTGGCTGAAAAGGTAGGAACCTCTGTCACAAATACATCAAATCCTCAGCTCTGAAGGACTGCATGCGCCAAAGCAGCTTCCCATCTGACTTAACGTGTCACCTATCCAGAACAAAGCACAATTTCTTCACCTAGACAGGGAAGAAAACAAATTGCTCAAGTAAAAGTGAATCTTCCCTAGGCATCTGAAAGCAATAACCTTCATGGTTCAAGTCCTGCTCTCACCTGTCATGACTTACAACAAAACGCACCTCATCAATAAAATGTGATTTTCTTGGAATATGCTGACTTATCTAGAAGCTTTACAAACACACGTCAATTCTGACAACCTCTCTTTGACCCAGGGACACTGGGAATCTGCCAAACTTGGTCACACCTGTAAGTGGAAGGAATGCGGACTACCTGGTCTCACAGCTCTAATGCAGCCTTATCATGTGGACAGCTGGGAGGTCAAGATCTACCCCGCCCCCCATGTCCCCCTTTTTTATTTTATGAATGTATAATCCACAGTTCTGAGAATCAGGCAAGAAAATACCCACAACTGTTTCACTTCCACAGCTGAGGGACAGGGACAGCAAGTGAGAACCTGAAACATCAGGGAAAGAGAATATAAAAGGCAATGACCGTGCTACGATCCAGTGCCGATTCTGGAAGACCTAGTAGCTGCTGAGTGCAAAAAGAAAAAGATCACTTCAATTTCAAATGGCTTGCTGCTCTCAGATTTCAAATGGCATAACTGAATCAAGTATTTGCAATTCTGTTTGTCCAAAATTTTTGTTTTGCAAGAAAATATAGGGTTGTGTGGTTGGTTTCCTTTATTTTTTGGAAAAAGAACTAATTTTGAAATGTTGCTATTTGCTGCAAAAAGGGAAATCCAAAATTTGGCACGACCTAGCCTTTATTCTTACAAAATTCCTGATAATGACAATTACAACTTTGTTGAAATAAGAAGTGCAACATTACTGGCCTTAGGACTAGGCCTATTTTAGAAGGTGTACTTCATATCATCTGCACGTGATAGAACTAATTTTGAAGCACACCCATCCATTTATTTTTCTTCATCTCAGCTGCTGTTAATGAGTTGTCTCTTTAAATCTATAGCAACATACAGCTAGCTTAGAAATTAAACATACCATTGCTTCTGTCAGCACATATATGGAATTACTAATTAACACAGAGAATTTAACTTAAAATGAAAAAAAAAAAAAAACATGATTTATTTGAATACCTTGTTTGTCATCTTTGTTTGTATCTTGTAACAGGGCAGAGTTATCAGGTACCTCTTCAGCTGATGTCTTCTTAAAGGGAGAAGATTCTTTATTATAGTGATTGACATAGCAGCCACACACATTTCCACAGTCAAATATTTAAGAATGCAGACCAACACAAATAAGGGTGATATTCTCTCTTGTACCAAGATCTGCCTTATACGATAAAGAAGCACAGAAGACCTTTAAAAAGACAACAATAACTCTCTGCTTTTAAAGGTACACCAGTTTCACACCTGAAATTAGTTGAAGAAGCAATTCAACAGTGAATTGCAAGGAACTATGGGCTACATGCAAGAAAAGACTTCCCAAAACGGAGCAATGTCATTCTGTGTTTTCTTTTTTCTCTGGGTATAGCACCTGTACTAGGGTCAAAGAAACCTTCTCCAGCCTCTTCACACAAGTTAGTCTCCAGGAGAACAGTCTCCTCAGTGAAAACTCAAGCTGTACTGCACAGCCCAGTAGTTCTGCATCTAAAGTCTGCTGGCTGAGGTGGCTGACTCTTGGACTACTCTTTTTTTTCAGCATGCATTCACATAGATGGGGAAAAAAATTTCATTAGCATGTCTGCTGCAGTCCTGTTCAGGCCTCTGATGGGAAAACAGGGAACTTCATATCAGTCCTATTCCTTAACTGTTCTTTATTTCAGCAGCAATTTATAATATAGGCATTTGTGGTTCTTTGAACTTCTGCTGTGTAGCTTACCAAGAAGGAAACAGGAACAAATTCTACCACCATTATCTGTAAGAATAATTCTGTGGCCAAAACAACAATAAAACATATATCAGCAACCTCAAGCTTCTCTAAATGTTAAGTAATGCTGTTTTTTTGTATTTTTTTTTGTTTTGTTTTGTGTGTGTGTGTTTTTTTTCCAGGGAGCATGCAACATGCTGCAATTCAGTGGGTCTTAAAAAAACCTGAAGAATTCAGAAACATTGATCTTGCAGACATTTTCAAAAAAAAACCAAAAACCTCAAGTCGGCAATAAAAGAGGGCCAAGTCCAGAGTAAAGGGCTATGAGATCTATTTTATAAAGTTGCACATGGCATTCCCTAATGCTTCTGAGGAAGCAGCATACCAAAACCACAGCTTTTGGACTCTGAAAATATTTGAGCAAAACACTTAACATCCCTAGCTAGTCATGACACTAAATATTACAATCAAGACTATAAGGAAGGAAAACAAAAACGTCACCAATAGGCTCAGCAACAGAGGTTGCCATGCCTAAGAGAACCAATGGTTCCAGATCAGGTGGATCTTCACAGACTGCTTCAAGCTGATCAAAGAAGAAGAAACATTGGGAGGAAAAGGCACAGAAGCAACTCATAGCTGAAGGTCTCAAAATTGCCAGATCCTATTATGATTCAGATTCATCTTTTGACATTAGGGATTTATGTTTCCAGTGCACAATAAATAGCAACTATTGGTGTTGCTATAGCATGAGAGTGGATGAGACGTGATGCTAGTTTCTCTCGTGGTTCCATCAATTGTTAAGAGAAGTGTCACACTAAAGACCTAATTCAGTGCATGTTTGAATCAATGTAATGACTCTCACAAATTTAAATGAACTGTGAGTATGACATTTCTGAGAGAGTTTAGAGCAACCCCAGCCAGTCACTTTATGCATATAGTGAGAAATCTTGTGTCTTATCTTTAAGCTTTTGGCAATGAGACAGCTTGTGGAAAGGAGCCAAAAGAATGGGAAAAAAAAAAAGACCAGAATCAGAGTGGCAGCCAAAAACATGAGAAAAAAATGGGAAGACAAAACTCTGGTTAACAAAAAGCAGTCACTCTTGTCATTCTTGCACATACCATTACCAGTATTTGTGTGTTTTTTAAGTTTATCAAAGCTTACTATTCAGATGACCTGTCTCCTGCCATTACTTTCTTTATAGATACATACAAGAATTGTCTCCATTGTACTACAGTACTGTAGTTCAGCAGTCACAGTAAAGATGGTCTTCTGAAATTAAATTAAACAGCCTGAATTGATGATAGATGGAAAGAGACAAAGACATGGAGATAATGCATAACCAAGTGCATTGATAATACAGTATTTCTAATGTAGTGATTAAGTATCTAAAATGCATTTCCTCAAATAGCCAAGCTACAAATTAAATTGCAACAGTGAATTACTGCACTTCCCACAGAGTGAGATGAATGGGAGATGAATTACTGACCTTCCAAATGAAACTCATTCAGAGCATTAATTCTGAATACAGAAACAACAGTTCTGTATTCTGAACAACAACAACAAAAATCAAGTCAAAATTATTCTCAAATCAGTTCTGGGAAGAGATTTTGTACTTATTAATCTTGGTTAACAAAGGACCAAAATAACAAGGCCCTGCAACAAACTAGTTGAGAGCTTTACCCAACAGTTCCAGGTCCCAGACAGTGAAGAAACAGAGCAAAGCCAGGCAAACAACTGGCAGGTGACACTATCTATTCTCAGCCAGCAGGCAATCTTTATTTTCAACCTGGCCATAAAAAATTTCATTTTGCAGAACATCCAGCCACCTTGCAGAAAGTAGGAACAGAGTAGCAGAACACCCAGCTGTTCCCCCAAGAACACTATCTGACTACAAATGCAGCACAGTAATCTGCAAGTTATTGGCATTTATGGTGAGAACATCTTAAGAAGGAGAGAGCAGAGATAAGGCAGAGGAGGTTTGAAAGCTTAACTTTTGGAAATTAAATGAAAAAAATGCAAAATGGGGGATTTGTTGCTTTTGTTTGTTTTTTTAATATTTTGTGCTGTATACCCTCTGCAGCTATTTAATTATTACTATAATAGTCCTACTATTATCATCTCCACTGCAGCAGAAAAATCTAAAAAGCAAAAAAAGATACAATTTTATTGCTTAGGAAATTATTTCCTTTTAGATTTATCCTTACTCTGCACTTACTTTCAAGGACCACAGACAAGCAGAGCCTAAAAACAGACATTTAATAAGATTATGGAATTGTACTGGTTAGTCATAAGATGTCATTTCAATAACCTAAGAAATACAAGACAACTCTAAAAGTGAGATTTCTGAGCTTTCTGAAATATATACAGGAACGCGGTAATCTCACAGTCCCAAGGGTTGTGCTACTGAAGAAAAAACTTCCTCACAACTCTGCAATAACAAAAGACTACTTTGTGTATCTGGGTAATCACTTGTGAAGCCAGCATCCTAACTGGAACGGGGACACCCTAGACCACAGAATACCAGAATAATAGCACTGCTTTCAAACCCCAGTACAGCTGCTGTGCCTTGGCCGAGCTGCTGTACAAAAGCAATACCCAGCAATCGCACTGAGGAGACCACATGTATTTTAACAGTTCCAGAAGACAGAGTGGATGTTAAAAGCACTGACTGCAATACTACCCAAAGCATACATAAGAGTCAGATGCATTAGAAGTAGCAGCTCAGGAGAGCCTGCCTGGCGGTGCTATTACCTGAGTTGAATTTGGTGACGAGAAAGCTGGGTTCTGATCTGGAAACACCCCAGAACCAGGCACAGGGATGAAATAACTGGAGAAATGCCTTGCTGAGCTGGCATGACATGCCACCACTTTTTAACTTGGCAGCAGCTTCAGAAGGGCCTTCTATTCAGTTGTGACAGCAATCCACAGCAATTTTCAGAGCCTTCACAATTCTGAGCTGAAAGCCCATTTTTGCAGCCAGTCTGCCATTTTATTCACTGCCTTAAATGCTAAACCCTTAAATCCCTCAATGTATATATTCAGAGTTGCAATATCCAAGCACAACTCAGTGGCCATGGTTAGTTCAACTTACAGGATCTTTAAAGCTTCATTTTTTTAACCTCAGAAATAAACTCTTCTCATTAACTTAGTTTGCTTGCAACAGTCTTTCATTACAAGGCTGACATCCATTGCAATATTGTTTACAATGGATCCCTACAATTCCTTCCCCATTCCTCCCTCAAAACACTCTTTCCAGCTCCATACAATTACTACCTAGACCCTTAGATGCTAGTTCCTTAGCCTATAAGAAGGCTGGACATTAAAATGGGGACTGAACCACCTAGAACTGAACTACGCATGTCCATACTGTACAAAACCAGGGATAGGTTCAGTTTCTAAAGAAGCAAAGTAGAAGGAACCAGGATAAGCCAAGACAGTGGTCAGGAGTACCTGCCTAGGACAAGGTCTGCACCTGAAGCTTAACATTTTTGACCAGTTCAGACTCATGAGAAATCTCCCCTACGCACTGCCCTTGTGCCACACCAGACCTCCTGCATCATGGGCTTTGCTCCACACACCACTGGCTCCCTGTGTGGGAGAGCCAAATGCTGCCCAGCAGGACACAAACAGAGAAGCTTTATTTCTCCACACACACTCCAGCATCACGCCAGGCTGGAGTCCATAGATGACTACTGCAAACGGTGTTCTGTGGGAACCTCTTTCGAAAAAATCTGTCAGCCCTTTCCATACACACAAGGAATGGCTGAGAGAGGAGCGTGAGATGGCTTAATGCTAAACTCAGACACTCTTCAAGTCCTCCTAAAGACTCACAGTTCTGCTGCTACGCGGGCTACACATCCCGCAGTAACTGTGAGGCTGTCCTATCGCTCTGCGCTCTGTAGGTGGCTGCCCTGCTCACACCTTCTCACCTCCGTCCGGCTGAAGTCCCGAGTCTGTTGGCTGCCTGGCAATGACTCAGAGTAAGAATCAAACAGTGCGCAGTCACGCAGGGGCTTCAAGGAAGCTAGAGGAGAAAGGAAAACCAAAAAAAGGAAGGAAAAAGAAATCAACCAGAGACATACCAAGTATTTGGTTAATACACACTTCTTAAAAACCTGTTTCATCATCATTTTGCCCTTCGTTTCTACACATCAGAACTGATATATTAATGACAGATGACTAAAAATATGAAGAAAATCTTTCTATCTTGCATTTTGAAGAACACAATGTCTTGAAAGCGTGAGCAAGTATAATTTCTGTTCTAGAAGGTAGACTTAGTTGGTCAACTTAGTTGGCCTTACAGTTTATATCTTGCTGTCTTAAAAATGTTAAAGGTACTTACTAAACCTTCAACTCCAATTTTTGATGTTTTAAATACTGAAAAGCATAGCAGAATCTACATTATACACTAAAATTGAAGGCCAGTAAAAAGCAAGTACACTAAACAAAGTCATTGCTGCGGTATATATCATCTTCAGTACTCCTTGACTAAACAGCACTGAGAGCAGAAAAAAAATCAACTTGGCAACTTTTCATGGCCATATTCACCAGAACCACACTTCTATTCCATAGGCTCAGGTCCTTCTGCTGGTACCACTACAAGATTACTTCTTCTCACATGAATCTGTCTTAAGAGCTTTTTTCTTTAAGATTGATATATTGAAAGGCAGAATAACCAGTTCTCAGGTCAAATTTCTAGTTTCTGGCTAGCATCTAGTTCAGCTGAACAAATTAAGCTCTTGCAAATCTGTCTTAACTTAAAATACAGTGGGTTACATACAGGGCAAATAGCTTTACGGATTTTTTTTTAATTTAATAAAAACTTTCAGAAAAGAAGGTGGTGGGTCAAACTGTCAGCGGATCTGTGCCAGGACAGAATTTGGCTTTGCACTTGTAGTTTATAGAACAAGCCATAAAACTAGCAAGATTAATTCATTCTAAAATGCTTTGTCTTATGCTCCAAGTCACTTTATTTGAAGCTTCAAGTCTTATCAGATGCAAATATTTCGCTTGAACCAAATCAGGAATGAAACAGCCTGTCTCATTCTGAACTTAATACAACCTAATTAAAAACAGTTTCCAGTAATCTTTATCATGTTCCTAATCAGCCAAATAAAATCTAAGTTTCACAGAAATAAAATCAAACTATGAAAACACGAAAACAAAAAAAAAAATTAAAAATCTCTTTTGACATTTTAGACATGTATATGATGATTTGCTTATTTATCAATGCTTTTATTTCAGAAGTTGATACAACCAGGGCTGTATTCTTTCTTGTGATTCACTGTGTTACAGTGTGTTGAGATGTTGCGCTTTTATTATGCAAGTCTTTAGATTTCTGAATCCCGACTAGGCAGCAAAATAAGCTTGAGACATTTTCAGACCCTCAAACTAACAGCATTAGCTTATTAGCTGCGGTATTTAGTGTGCCTCGCACAATTAGTCCTTTCAACTCTTTCACACTGATCAGTTTGAAATGCTTGGTTGTGTCCAACATATGGAACAATGATTATCTATGAAAGTGATAAAGGCTCAATGCTAAAAGGGACAGATTAAGGAAAAAGAGGACTCCCAGGGAACAACCACGGCTTACCATGTTCTTCCTTCCACTGATGTAATGATTTGACACTACTGTACATAGTTATTTCCATTGTAGGGTTACCCAAAAATGCTTAATGTGAAGACATGCCAACAAGAACCTGCATGAAGGAGCTTACAAGCTATTTTATGATGAGAACAGGAGTGAGACCAGCGAACAAAGTGGTGGTCCTGGAGGGAAAAGGGTAAGTGTAATTATGACAAGGGAATGTAATTAGAGAGACTAAAAGTGATGAAGACTTGGAGGTGCAGGTTTTACAGGAGCTTCTCCCCTTGGATATGAAGATAGTGGATTATAAGGAACATGACTCCACCAGAAATTATTTCACAAATCTGATACAGGGTGAGCATTTAATTTTCCTAACTGCAGCTAGATTTGCTCTTTTCCTGCCTTTTAACATATTCAGTGTCATCAAATTTAATGGAGATTTTATTAGGTCTTAAATATTATCCCTTAGCACTATAATTATCATCTGTGAAAATTGCCCTAGAAAGTCATGCACATTTTTCAGGTGGAACAGTATATATTTCAACGTTCACTTATAATTACAAGAGACATAACCGAAGACAACAAACGAAAGGGCATGCCTCTCACTGCACATTGTTACTGACGTATGTTATATTTTGGATTAATTTATCCTTGTTCTACATAAACTGTTGTAATCCCCCTGTCATTAGTGCAAATTATTTACAGCAGAAGCTGTGGATTACATAACACGAGTTACAACAAAATTCATCCTTTGATACACCCGGTGACTGCATC
The DNA here is from genome assembly GCA_013399115.1 of Anseranas semipalmata. Lineage (NCBI taxonomy): Eukaryota > Metazoa > Chordata > Aves > Anseriformes > Anseranatidae > Anseranas > Anseranas semipalmata. The sequence goes on along the minus strand of VXAA01004177.1, from coordinate 245,897 downwards.
CAACAACATATATTAGCATAGTAAGTTCTAAAGCAGTCCAGCATCATTCTCAACACATCTTCAAAAGACAGATACATAAGGGAAAATCACCAAGAGCTAAAAGCCATATACCTCTTGCTGGATTATCTTTGCTACAGGTAATTGTCTGCCACTTTAGCTGTAATGGCACCTGAAGCACACTGGAGCAGAGCAACAGACACTAAGAGGCAGGTAACTGCTACATTTTGCATTGCTGTTTTGTGCTTTTATATGTGCCCTCTTCAGCAATCGCCTCGTAAACACAATTAAAAACACATGCTTTAAAAAGCAACTGGGGAGCTGTTACACGATGAACTCAGCTCTACCCGTGATGTGGAAAATGAAGTCTGTTTTACAGGTATGTTGAGGTTCTGAGATGGCCACAGGACTGCGGCCTGCCGCAGGGACGTTACCTGCTTGGAGGTAATCCGGCAGCAGCGTCTCGGGCAGCGTCTCGGGCAGCTGGTAGCCGTTCTTCCTCGCAACCACGAGGTGGAAAGCAGCACAGAACTCGGGCAGCGTCAGCGCCCCATCGCAGTCCACGTCGCTCAGCTCCCTGCGGGTACGACAGTCACGTTTCCCAAGCCACTGCCTCAGGGAAGTGCACTCGTGCAATCACAGGAGATACAGAAATGAAGCTTTGAGGGTGGGTATTCTGATAAAGGACAACCACCTCTGTTATTTCTACTTGATGGTAACTACTACAACTCCCACCTCCATGGGAGTGTCTATTTTTGTATACCGTCTTGAGGAAAATGAAGCTAATTTTCTAATATTGATTCGTAGCTTTTCTTTTTTAATAAAATATATTTTTGTTATACATCTTACTATACAATACAATAGTATGTGTATGTTATAACATGAAATACATACCCTATGTTTCTAAGGATGAAATTAACTTTGCAATGGTTGAAAGCAGTCTTGGCTAATCCATGCAGGATCTTAAGCCAGTTCAAGCAGACAAAGTTAAAAATGGACTTCAGCAAATGTTTAATTAGCAACATGGACGAGCCTCAAGAAAAGAGGTAAATTAATGTTCTTGACAAGTTCAAATGTTATTGTTAACTGCTTGTTAATTAAATCTGTTGTCTCTTTAATTCTTGCATGCTTCTCAAACAATAAAACTGGACTTCACATATTCAAGAATTCAATTTTATAAATTAACTCCTCTGCCAGAAATAAGTATTATCTTACTATTTGCACAGTGACTAAAATAAACAAACATGTAACTTCCTACTCTTTGAAATTAATGAGTATTTTTCAAGCTGTTGAGGTTATAGTGGCAAAGACTGAAACATCCCATGTGTTTAACACACTGACACAACCTGGTAAATCATATTATTACAAAATTATAATCACCTACTAGAAAGGAATGCTTTTCTTTAAATTTTGTGCAGGAACAACTTATGTCAGCAATACAAATAGAGTGTGTTTTGTTAACATATTGGGTTAATCCATTCTTCGTATATAATCCTTAATTTAAATTGTGGTATTCGCTTCCCCCAGTGGAATGCTTCTTCGGTTGTGTTTTTTTTTATTATTATTTTCATGACTGACAATCCACTTTGAAAAGATTCCAGACATATTCTTTGACCCCAACAGATGTTTAGGCTCTTGCAAGCTTTTCTTCACATCTATCCTCATAAAAGCACATATAAAAGTAAAAACTCTATCAGCATTTTTAATCAACATTTAAAACTGTTTGTTCTTCCTATCTAGATGCAAGGATGACACTGAATTACAAAGCACCATGTTGTTTATGAAAATATAATAGAATCCTTGTCAAATTTTATCATGTATAGTTCCGTCTGCAATCGTTTCTAAATAAGCTCATTAAAAGTAAGTGTGCTGGTTCATTAGAAAAGCACTGATGAATTATGTAGTTGCACTTACTAAAAATTAGGTATTAATTAGGCCTCATTTGACAAAACACAGCCAGAAACATAAAGCCAACAACACATCTAAAACACTCCAAATGTGCTTTTCCTCTACATCATTTCATGAAAAATGTCAGTTTGTTGAGCTAATGATGTTGCTTACAACACACTTAAGAACAGCTCTCAGTTACATTGCTGTTCAAACCTTCCCCGTCCTGCTGAGTAGGCGAATGTCTCTACAGAAAACAAGTGTGTCAGGAAGATCAATGAGCACCCTGCTGCTTGGGCCTGAAAGTGATTCTGGAGATAAGAGTAATAATTATAACTGAAGACACTTTTTAAAATTTAACAAGAACTCTTGAATTAGGTATCTTTTGAAAAACAGGATACACATCCCAAACGCTATTACAGTACTTACCAGATGTGAGAAAGCTCTGGGATAGGCAGCTTTGATTTTGTGAAGAAATTCTTTGCCACGGAACCTGTTGGGAAACTGTGCCTTATCAACTGTTTGAAATTAATTCTCCAATTGTTTACATTTGGCCAGGGTTGCTGCACCAGAAGCAGCTGGTAACTTTATGTTCAACAAGATACTCAGATTAACTGCATCCAAATAGAGCTGTTGGACCATTTGTCTCTTGGTGAATAAGTGACAGAGAAAGTCAAACAGAGCTGTTGACCTCATTTCCCCATTCCCTCCAAATGGGAAAAATAAATAAAGGAAAACATGCTTCAGTACTAGTGATTCTAGCTAGCACATTAGCATGACACCAGTGATGAAATAACAGACACAAATGGCTCTGCTTCACCCAGAAGCCACATGTGTGTCAGTGTCATGCTTCTCCTAGCTAACAAATCCACTATTTCACCGTCCCATGCACACAGGCTACTGAGGCAGCACAAGTTCCCTGTGTCCTGGAAGCCCTGCCAAGATACAGGCTTACAAAATGTATGGTAATATTTTACAAAATGTAAGGTAACACAGACTTCTAGGTCGATACCCCTCTTTCCTTTGTGCATTCAGACTAATAACCCACTGCAGTGCGTGAGAAAGGCTGTAACAAGGCCAGGTCCAAGATTCATCTGGCACAGCATGTCCTCTCTGATGCCAGATGCCAAGAGAGGAGTATGAGACCATGACTAAGTCACATAGTAATACAGCTCCAGAATACCCCCCCAACCTCTGACCAGGGGTAGGATTGAAATAGTCAGTAACTTCCAATGGATTTCCATATCACGGACTTCTTAAATGACTTCCTAAGCCTGGACAAACTTCTAGTACCTGTATCACCCCCGATCAAGGATTTATTTTAGGATGTTGTGTGAAACTCGAATTTATCATTTAGAAGCAGTAATTCTGGATGTGCAAGGACTGCCTGAGAGTCTCGCTCAACGTAAAGGAAAATGCAAAGCTCCCTGAGAGGCTGTATATAACTATACACATGCAGACACAGTCACAGAGGTATATAGGTGTGTAAAGAAATACAATGTTGTTGAACAACCATTTTCTCTCAAATTATACAAAAGAGACTTAACTGAGGCAAAGAACTGCTGAAGCACTAATTTATGTCAACACCAGGTAATTCCTTTAAACCTTTGGCTGCATCTGAGCCTCTTGAATCCCAGATGCTGCTGAAGAGCAGCAATACAGCAGGACTCGGTAAAATGTCCTCAGCGTAAACCCTGCGACTTCTTCCTTGCCAGACTGTCAGTACCTGCGGGGATGCCTCTCACAGGCAGCCTGATCCTCCCATTCGGGACAGAAACGCAATCTCAGTATGCTCTTACAACACTTTCACCATGTATGTGCTATCCAGCATTTGCTTTTAACCACCTGGAGGTCAAAATCTCCGTCCCTCAGAGCCATAAACACTCAGATTTGACTCCCAGGGCAGTTAACCACATGCTTAACTTTCATCACATGGACGCTGCCGCTTTTCTATTGGGAAAGTAAGTTGAAGCCTAGGGGTTTTCAGCTCAATACACACTACAGATGTGATCTGCAAATACAGTCCCTCAGAATAAGAGCTGATTTTAATTTTTACTAAACCACAACGCTTCGCCTTAGAAATAAGCATTTTCCCCAAATCAGGACCAAACATTTAGTGTTGCCTCAAGTCTGAGCAGTGCTTGTTCTCTCAACGTTTTCAAATCATGTGCTGGAAATAGGTAACCACTTTGTTTTAGTGTCAAGTCACAATTTTTCATGTCTTTTTCCCTTAGCTCTGCAGGCAGCTTAACCAGGGCAAAAACCTACTCTGCAGCATTACTGCTGCTTTTTTTTTTTTAATTGCCAACAATTACACCTGTGTAAGAGGACCACAGGACTGCAGATATGTAACAAAAAGCAGCATTTGGATTTCTGAACACGATGCACAAAGGAGAGAAAAAAAGCCCTGTCTGATTCTCAGATGTCAGGGTAAACTTGCAGGGACTGACATGAAAGGAAAAATGATCTGCAATATTAAAGTGCATCTGCAAAACTGAAGCGGCTGTGATGCATTTGGCTTTTCAAACGGTCAGCTTTTAGAACAGAATCACTTCTGAAAGAATTAACATCCATATTTAGGAAAAAAAAACAAAATTCCCACAGTATTGGTTTGTTCTTCTAGTTGCCTGCCTTTAAAAATAAAACACAGTCAACTCTCATTCATAAATACACTCTAGGGAAAAGAAAATAATTCATTTATCTACTTAATACCTCATATCTCTCAGCCTGGTTCCTCTACTTGATGCGGACATGTTTGGTAAAAAATACCTGAAATAAAGGAGTTCAGGTCAGGCTGCAGGGACCTGAACTGGTTGACGTAGTAGTCTCGCTGCTCCTCAGTTATCCTCCAAGGGTCATCTGAGTAATGGGCACTGCTGTCCGGCTGCTCCCGCTCCACTGAAAGAGACTGAGAGGAGGGCCACTGGCACCAGCCAAAAGGACCAGACGGGGCTCTGGAAACCTCAACAGACCAGATTCATGCTGTTCTGGTAGCAGACAAATATTTTAGAAAGATGAAAACCAGAAATGGCCATGTCAATTACCGTCTCATTACTTTTAACATTGACCTAACTATATGCCTAAAATGGGACTAATAAAGAACCTACAGCTATATATATGCAGCACAGCGCATGACATATTTAGCTCTGCTAAGAAGCTACGTATTTAGCCTAGGAGAGATGCTGTAACTACGGAGCTAGACTGCTTCTGGATCTGCAGCTCACCCGGGTAACTCAGCACACATTTTGCTCAGACAGACTTGCAAGTCCCAAGGGATCTCCTTGACTTTCTGTCACTTCCCACATTTTCAGTAAAAAAGTGAACTTTGGGAAGAAGAATATTCTGGAGGAGGACTTTTTATTCATTTCTTTATATGCTTTTCTGATTGACTCATTTAAGGGAGGTCAGTATGTTTGGTAGGTTGGTGGTGGTGTCTAGAAGAGATCTGCCAGTATAATTAGTGTCTTTGTTAAACGGGAATAACTCAGTGTTTAAGATGCTTTAGGCCTGGATGACAGCACTCTTAAAAAGGGAGGGGGCAAGAACGAACAATAACCAGGCTCCAACCAACTCCAAAACCCTTTCTCTGACATACATCTCTCATTTTCTTAAAAATCAAAGCAAACTGCTGGTTCTGAAAAACATCAAAAGATCCCTGAAAGAGGCAACATCATAAAGCTGTAAATTAATTTTCATTTCAAAGCTTTGCACAAATGCACCCAATTCCATTTCAGGTTAGCACAAATTATGTGACATTATCTGCAGATCTTTTCCTGAGGCTCAGGTGACATTTTATTATGGGTGTGGGGTGCTAAGCGCTACAGAAAAGGTACAGAGCCCCTGAGTCGTATTTATTTAGGAAAAACTCTCCCTTAGGAGAGCTCTGTCCCTCCTAGGGCAAACTATCTGCTTGCATAATAAATGCACAGCAGGCATACTGGAACATCAGAAAGATCTGCTTTTGCAACCAGCAGGAAAACACAGGACCCATCTCATAAAAGCAAACAAATGGGCAGAAATTTGTTTATTTTGTTTGAGATGCCATCTAATAAACCGGGGTAAAAAAGGAATACATAGAATATTAGACCATAAATTCTGTGTATGTTACAGATGACATTCTAAATCAAGCAGTAATCTCAGTGAAACCTCATATACTTCAAATGAAAAAGTTTTACTTTTGCTAGGATAACCTCAACGTTTCTTTTAACTTTTGAACTGAAGATTCTCAGTCCAGTTTTCCTATCCATGCTATTTGGGGCTTCTCATTTTACTTAGTTTCGGCAATTTAATTGTATTATTCATTTTAATTTCTCCCTCCTCCTGTCAGCTTTGTTTTTTTATTTTTCATATACTAAAAGGCACGCTTCAGTCTCTTGTCTAAAAATACCATGAAGAACACTTTTTACTTCTGAAGTGAGAATTCTTTTGCCTTTTTTGTTTTGTTGTTGTTTGATTGTTTCTCTATTGTTTTATAAGTAATGTTGCTAAAAAAAAAAAGCATGTGCAATTCATTACCCGACCAAGAGTTGAACATGCGAGTGCAGGTTTGGCTCCATAATTCCCTGATGATGATCCATCTTGCTGGTGAGTAGAGTGTCTGACTTCATAAGGAGCTACAGACATTTAAAATAAGTATATAAATGAAAGGATAATCCAAAAGGTTCTACTAGGCTAAAGCAAAAAATTAAATACTGCAAGGTCAAGCATCCCTGGCCCTAGTATCATAGTATCAAAGTAGATTTTGTCTTCAACAACAAAATTCCAGCCATATTCTTGTCTTTCATGTTACTTCATTCTTCTTCAGACATTACTGATAGGAATTGTCATTATATACTATCAGATAACAGAAAGCATTGCTCATAATGTGGAAATACATATCTATATAGTCTGTTTATATCTTTATACATTTTATATACTTATAGCCTTATATAGAAGAAGAAGGCATTACAAGTAGCAAGAAATAGTCCAACTGAGATGCAGAAAACATGCGTTGACAATGCTATCAAACAGTAAATCACTAATCTTCAATATATTAATCTTCCATGTACTCTTCTTCCCCACCTCCCTAATTTCTATTGAAAATCAAAATATGTGACTCACCACTTCTCATTCTTTGGAGTAAAGTTGGTAAAGAAAAGTAACAAACACTCCTTCTTTTGCTAAGATAAGTCACTTGCATTCCACTGCAGCAAATATAGTAAGCAGTGACATAATGGCACATTTAAGAACAATGTTTTAAAAATAGGTCAAGTATGCAAACACAAAGGCAACCCTCTTGCAAACACTTACAGAGCTGAAAACTTCTGCTGCCAGCACATTTAAAATGTACCACGACAAAGACAGTCTGCATTACATAGACTGCACTTAAAAGAATCTTGATGAGAAGAAAGACCAAGAAATCTTAAAATTTTTGAACTCAGGAAGACCTTAAAAATTACATCCCAAATCCCCTCGCTTTCTTAAGTGCTCTTATCCTGTATTGGTATCTATTTTTATTCCTGTACAAGTTCTAATTTCAGAAAAAAAAGAAAAACACAGGAAGGAAGTTCGAAACTATACAGACACACTTCAAGAGATTTAAGTACAAGGTCACGCTGCTATGTGTTTGCTAGCATGAAAAATGTCAAAATTATCAAGAAAAAAAGTAAAATCCACCGGTATATAGCCATGCTTGCAGTGCAAAGGGCTGACCTTAAAGACACATTGTCCCAATTTCAGAATCATGCTTTCAACACAAAATAAGTCTAGCAAGATCAGTTTTGTGAAGCTATCACCTCATACACATACACAAGTGCTGTTGTTTTCAAGCCTGGCCTTTTGCGTGCTCATCAGGAAACTGGAAGGTTCTTAATCTTAAAGGCCAGAAGGAATCAGTAGGTCATCTAGCCTGCCACTTGGTACAGCACGGGTCATACATAACATGTTACCCAGTTACTTCCACTGAGAACACATTTGGCTGAAGAATTTCTTCTGGAAAGGCATCCAGTGCTGAGCTGAAAATCTCTATGCCCTTATTGTAATTTTCAGTGCTTTCTGGAAAGTAAGTATAGTGTTCTACCTCTCCAGGATTTTACCACCTCAAGCAGCTAAATGATTAATTTTAGAAGAAGCTGACACCTGCATTGGATGCTGCTGTCGTTATGCACTTTGCACAGCTGCTGATTCCATGAGAAATTTCACTGAAGCTACTATTGCAAGCAAATTCAGAAACACCCTGTCCCATCCCTCCCCAAAAAAGTATGTCAGTGACAGAGCCTGAAAAAAATCCCGGAAAACAGTAGAGCGCACTACAGGTAAATATGGGCAGCTGTTCCCGATGGCATCCTCGTTCCTAGTGCACTGGTCTTCAGGGTGTATGCTGTCTGCTGCAGGTCTCATTCACCAGAGCAGAACATGTGTCGTACCAGAAGACAACCTCACTAATGTTGCTTATTTCAGAATCCACCCATCACTGTTTTGATCAGTTATGCTAAGGGTGGGGTGGGAAAAAAATCCTGTCTCTGAATGAAAACCTAACCGACAAATGAATGCCTGCAACTCAGCACTAATATGATTTTCATGTGAAGGCCAGTTGATAGCGTTGAACACATTCATATCACAGCTGTAATGAGCGTCTAAATGTTAGCTCTGTTTTTTCCACTCATTTGTAAATGGAGACAATTGCTAAAGGACTGACACTCCGCTCTTCACTCACTACAAACATGCTAACTGGCAGCAGTCCTCCTGGTCCCTTTGATGGAGGAGTGCTATATACCAGTGTCTGCTATCACTTGACCCACCTTGGTCACCAGATGTTGCAATTAGGAGAGCACAGGCACCCTGCTATTAACAGGAGCTCCTCAAGCCTTTGTGAAAACTGGCTTCTGCCCCACTACCCTCTGACTAAAACCAGAACATTTTGCCACCTACTTTAAAGGCAGTAAGATCAAGGACACAGCATCATTGTAGCACTTTATTTTTATCTGTTTTGTCTACGTTACACTGCAGGACTGTTTTTATATTCATGTCCTATTGTTATTTCCGTTATGAAGCCAGAGAGATCATTATCCTTTCCTGCAAAGGAAGGCTCATTGTAAATTCAAATAGTAATAGAGTAGCTACTGAAATCAGCAGTGGGTTTTTATTCCCCTCTAACTACACCAAAAGCATTGTACACTCTGAAAATACTTACAAACTCTCAACCACTGAGATATATTGCATGTAGTCTTGTCAGAGACTGGGTATTAGCATTTACCTGTGAGCAGTGACACATAAATCTAACTAATTTACCAGAGAGCAAACAGGAAGACAGGACTGAACAACTGAAGAAAAGCTTTTAGACAAAATAAAATGAGATGATTGGATCATTTTCCAAAACTCAGGTATAATTAAATTTTAAAATCACTAGGCTGACTGTTAGTTCCATTTGAAATTTGGATGTTTCTAAGGAAAAAAAAAAGGAAGAATTGAATACAGTGTGCAAATCCCAACATTTATCCTACCTCCGTGCTGCTGCTCCAGCCCACTTCTTGATTTACCGTATCCGTAAGTTAAGGGTATTCTCTGGTAGGTAGATGGAGAAGCAGGAGGTGAACAGATCGGAGACATTGGTGGAGACTTGGGTTCCTGTTTTAAAAATACATCAACACAGAAAGGAATTCTGAGATGACAATAAAACAACCAAGTAATTCTGCACCACAGTCCAAACACATACAACATGATGGACAAAGAAGAGGAAAACCCTGCGATTCCCTCAGGCTCTCTATATCCAAGAAAACTGTCATTAAAAAAAAAAAAAGATAGTAAAGACAGAATTTGGTATTGAGCCTTCTCGGGATAAAGCATGGCAACAGCACAGCAAAGCTTTACAACAAACAGCTTAAGATATTCTACTTCCCAACATGCCTGAAGAAGTGAATGCAGAAGGCTTAGTGTGAGTGGGTATCTTTGGATTTACATAACACGTTTAGTCAGTGTGAATGCATTCTTTGTGAGAGAGCATTCTTCGTACTAAAAAACATAGCAAAAAATTTAAATAAATCTCTGAACAGGTATTTTAGGCGCTTGGTGGATTTGTAGGCGTTACTGGGTATCTATCCTAGAGCGCTCGCTTGCTCTCGACTTACAGAGATTATTTAAGAGGATGTGATCCTGAAGCAGTTTACTGTATAAAAGGAAAATGCAACACAAAAAAGATAACCCGGATGGAGCCCGAGGTTTGAGGGCAGTGCTCTGCCTCCGTGCCAATGCACGCAGGGCGGGCAGACGTACACGCTCCTCTTCCTCGCCCTGCGATCTCAGCTGCGTGTCTCACCAGCAGCTCGTTGCCACTGCTTGACCTCTGTGAAGTTGTGTGTCTTCCAGCAAGCGCTCTCAACTCTCCTAAACACAAGAAGCACCAACCTCCCTTGGCCAGCCTTGCTAAGCTGGCAGTTTAGAGCACGAGAAGCTGGGGCGGTGTTTCACCGAGGACAAGAGAAAAAGAGGTTTCTTCTGGACTGCCCCTGGGGGAGATTAGAAAGGAAGGAAACACGGTGGCCTTATCCCACCCAGAAACAGTGGCTCACGACCAGCTCGCCCCCTTTCAGCACCTCTTCTCCGACTGAGTGTTTCTGTAGTGACTAAGGATCACGCCTGCCATGAGAAATCGCTCGCTTTCCTGTTTATTCCCCCATGAGCAGACAGATTTCTGTTTGCCCCCCCCTCCCCTTGTCCTCTCCAAGAAATAGCACTGCGCTAAGTAGGACTACAACACTGGAAGAACTTACACAGAATACTACAAGGCTGACAGTTTTATACATGCTCATATAAAGAAATTCCCTTCAGGGATGCGACTGGTATGAGAGATCATCAAAACAAGAGCACAGTCCCGATGGGGATTATCTGCACGTAAGGAGCTCATCTTCAGTACAGTGCTGCAAAAGCGCGTAAGCTCACGTGAGTGTCATCACTTCCAGGGCTGGACCCAAAAGGAGTACGCACAATGACACACCGGCCTGAAGGACACAGGCCCGTTACCTGTTTGTCCCCTTCATCTGTTCTTTTGTAGGAATTTTTTTCCAGAGTTGCGTGCGGAACCTGAAACTTAACTCCATGGAGCTCTGCTGGGGTCCCATAGCGTACTTCACTGTCATTTTTCAGCGCCATGAACCGTGGCAGAGGCAATTCTTCATTAAAAGAGAGAAAAATTCAGTTGGGACTTCAGAACATTAAAAGTCCTTGAAGCAGTACCGTATTGTACAACCAGTGAAACGTTTATCTATGAAAGATCATTATTTATACTTTGTAACATTTATAAATGTGGAACTCCTGTAATTATTTTATGTCTTAATAAATATGTAAATGCTACAAAAAGCTACATTCACGAGCCTTATACGTTATTTCTTAATGCGCAGAGAAAGAAATAAGCCTTATGCACATTACTGAAACAAGTGGCAAACTCATTTCCTGTCTTGGAAATGTTGTCTGTAGTAAAAAGAATAGTTTCCCATAGAAACTGTGGGACTGATGAATTCATTAGGTCAGGGTGGCAGTATTCTCAATGCTGCCATCATACAAGGAGCAAATTAAAAACGGGAGGGTTCAGAGACCACGTCAGGGCCTGGGGAGACGACTGTGTCAAAAGGTCTGCTCTGCAGAGTGGAAGAGTGACACTTTTAAGCGAATGCATCTTTAAGACAATTCACGATTAGTTTGAGGGAATATTATTATAAACCATTATTTTTGTGCACAGTCACCCCGAAGATCAATACAGCTAAAATTAACAGAACATAGGCTTCAAAATCGAGCCATACATCACCTCTGTAATCATTTACACCTACAACTGCTACCAGGAAGAAAAAGAAATCAATTTAGGTTTGGTGCACGCTACTCATCCCACTCTAAAAGCACTAATACTTTTCAAGGGAAAATGTAATTAGCGCTGGAAGTGTTTCAGTCCGAGTAAGTAAGCAGGATACCAATATACAGACTGTGAGCACCCTTGTTTATCAAATCGGTAGATGATATGCAGCTGCTGTACTTGTAAAACATACACTGTAAATCTCACTTCGGTTCAAGTTTCTAATTTAGTTTGATTTTTCTCAGACTGACAGCGGCATCCTTAGAAAGAAGCGCAACGCAAGACAGCGTGCACAAGTCACCTGTAAGGAAAACAGACGGACCAACCCAGCCCTGCCCTAAGCCCCAGTATCACGGTGCCAGGATCCGACCCCTGCGCCTCGCTGGCAGCTGGGGCGAGGAGCTCGGCGCACGAGGGGCTGCGGGTGCTTCCACCGGGAAGGGGCAGACCTGGGAACTTTTTTGCGGCCCTCAGCAGGGATGGCAGAGCCGAAGCTGTGCTGGCAGCGGTGCCCCGATTAGGAGGCTATCCATGCCCTTCCTACCATCTATGCCCTCTGAGCCCATGGCCGACCGCACGACTGCCTGCAGCGGGATGGTGGCAAACACTCACCAGAGCTCGTCCTCGTGCCGCAGCTCGAGCGCCTGCAGGGGATGCGGGAGCGAAGGCTGCAGACCCACTCGGGCTCAGCCACGAGTGGAAACCTGCCTGAGCTGCAGCCAGAGCCCTGCCAACAGCACGCGCCACCGAGGCAAGAGGATCTCGTTCCCTCCGTTTAGTCGCTGCCAAGGTTTCGCAGCCGAAAGGCACCTGCTTTCTCTCTTCCCCGCTTGAGTTTGATTCGCCTCTTAGAAGCATTTTTCTTTTTCTTTCTGCACGTTTAATATTACTGTCTCTTCTTTGTGGGGAACAAAGCTGTTTTAAATTACGCCTACCATACGTTTCCATACCTACCGACGTGAAGCGTTATTTTACCACGGCTCCCAAACCACCCCTCCACCGAAGCAGGTATCAGCCCCTGCTCCAGACAGCCGTCGAGACCAGAGGCCGAAGGTGACAGGGCAGTGTGTCCACAGCACTGACCAGCCGCCACCTGGCGATGCCTTTTGCCGAGGGGCTGCAACCTCAGCTTTGCCACGCCTGGCGTTCAGTGCGATTTTCTACCAGTCGCTTCCAGAAAGTAACGCTGCCTTCTGCTCTTCCTCCGTTCCTCCAAACACAACGGTTTCACAGACGAGTTAGAAGGAAAGTTCACCAGCACAGAGAGCTTGCAAGCATTAAGGAAAGTGAAAAACAAGTGCAGAGCGCTGCAAGCAAAATTTACTACTTACCATTCTTAATGCTCTCAATCCGTACTGGGAACCCCGACTGTGCCGCCGCAATTAACTTCAAAGCAATGTAAAATTGAGCAGGACCAAAATAACCCACACGTTTGGCTCCACAAACTTCTGTAATCTAGGAGAGAAGAGACACATTGTTGGTAAAATGCATTTCACTTTTTCAGGGAACGTAAGCAGCTGTATGTAAACAAGCAAAGCAAAAAGTCCTTCCAAATGCAAAACACTTGTATTTTAAGTTATCTATTAAATGTATTTGTTCCAGTTCAGGATATTGCTGTCTGATCACATTCCTCTGAGAACATTAGAGATAAGTAGTTAGTTATTACCATTTTCAGGAGCATTTCTGGGTAGCAGCACTATCCTAAAACGATTTATACGCTTTCATGCTACGTACGATTTTAACAGCAGGTGAAACGGTCGCTTGTCATGTACGCGTGTTCACGACCAGAATTCATCGGGCCCTGCAGTCGGACCGAACCCCGCTCCCCTCGGACACGGAGGGAAGCCGCAGGTTGCTTCCTATAAATGCACGTGGATTAGCAATGCCTCCCAGGTCATGCAAAATGACCCCAAGGCGGTGCCCCTTCCTCATGGGTAGCTCTTGCTCTCTAAAGCCCCGGCAGTGGGACGCTCCCAAGGTACAACGCCCAGACAGAAACTATTCACATAATGTGGATAAACAAGTAGCACAAATGAATAGACTTTTTTTCTAACTTTTTTGTGTATATATATATATATATATATACACACACACACACACATATATATACATGCATATATACACATACACATACTGTGGCAGAACATCAGATGAAACAATTCCTGAAAAACATGATGTTTTGCAGTGGCAATTCTTAATAATCAAAGAAAATTATCTCCAAGCAAAGGCTTTTGTCTCCAGATGGGGCTTCTGCTTTTGGCTTGCTTCTCTTCCTGCGAGTTTCTGAGATGCACGGCTTCATTCCTCAATCACAAGATGCATCAAGCAGCTTTCTTTTCTCTCACTGCTCGATGATAAGGGAGATCGATTCTCTGGACGAGTACAGCTTCACTTAACCAGCGGAATGTGCCATTCCTTTTCCTCTACACGTTATTTTTCCTGATGCCACTCTGATTTTTTTTTCAAATTTTCTCCCCGTAGCTGGCTCTACTGCTTATTTTATTTCTGGGTGGGTGCCAGGGTCCCGCGGCAGGACCCGGTGCTGACACGGCTTGCCATGTCGCTGGTGCACAAATGCAGCAACCCCTTTGCCAGCCCCGGGGCGAAGCAGCCTCGGCCAGAGGAGGGGTGCGGATGCACATCGGTAAGCTGACATTCAGCCCGGGTGCCCGGCCCTGGTTCATCACGGGAGAGGAGCGAGAGCGGGGCTAAGACCAGCCCCGGGTCTGGAGGCAGCGGTCCCTCAGCCATCGCCCACCGGCCACGCGTGCCCCGAGGCTGGCACCATCGCCCCGCTCGCCAGCCGCCGGCAAGAGGCAACGCCGAGCAGCTGGGGCTCCGGCGTGGGGACTGGCGATGCTGGGATCCGCCCGAAAACAAGCTGGGAGTCAATTCTGCGTGCGTAGTTCTGCGCTTTGAAATATCAAGGCTGCTGCATGTTGTAAGTGATCTGCTCGCTCCTGATACAGAAACAGGGACATTTCATTCTGATAAAGCAGACTAGAAAAGCTTTTTTTAATCAAGCATACACCATCTTTCAAAAATACTGTGCTGTTTCTCAAGCACCCTTACAAACTATCAGCCTGGAACTGCGTCTTTGTCATTTTGCTCTTTGATGGTAACACGAGAGAAATGTTTCGTAGGCACAATCTCCTCCATGTTATTTCTACAACTAAACCCTGATCTCTTGTTAATGGCCTGGAGCAACAGATGGAAGCTGCCACAGCAGCCCAATTTATTACACAAGTAATTGTAGATATTCATGCAGATTAACTGTAGGTACAGGCATTTGCTCTTATTAGTTTCCCCCTACAGCTAAAGCAGGGGGATGTGGGTTCCCCCCCAGCCAGCAGCTCACTCTACCTGCATGAGGACCCTGCTTAGAGCTGCTGGAGGGAGGTGGCAGATTAGCCTTTGTCCAAAATTAAATCCTCAGAACATGCTGCCTGCCTAAATTCCTACAGCAGCTTAAAGTGAATACTGCCTTTTTTTAAATTTATTTCCTGATTTTACCTTTTGCAGGGTCAATGCACATAGCCTCTTGATGGGCAGATTACATTTAGTGATACACATTACTGAAGTTAAGCTAGTTTGTGCAATCTACTATGAAGAGTCTCCAAGATCCATCTGAATTAAAGGTATTGTATATGAGGATGCAAGATGATATTTTTTCAGGCTGAAAACTAGACTCTCTCTCATATAAAACAGAGAGCACTTCCTTGATACTGCATGGGATTTTAATATAGAACTACTGACTGCCAGTTTTCATTGCCTTTTTTTAGATTCTTCAGCAGAAAACTGTAATCCTCCAGTGATAGGTGAATATGGAGGAAAAGTTTAATGCAGAACACGCTGAAATAATTTTTCGTGGTGGCAGGTTACTGCTGTGTCTTGCCAAATCTAACCTCAGGACGATACACAGAATTAGTCAAAGACTGATCTATCGAATGGTTCTTGAGGCAAGAGCATGATGCTGAGTGGACTAAAACTGAGTTTAAATTTCTGCAAGGTGTAACTGCCTGTATGGAACAAATTCACAGGTCACTTGCCAATCGAGAAGAAAAGTTCATTTCAGACGGCACGCGAAAAAAACATTTCTCAGAGGAGGATGGGGAGCTGTGGTGCCTAACCTCGTGCTCGCTCTCAGCGAGTCCTGGAACAATGCCTGTACATTCAATGGCATTTCAGCAGAGCGCCTTAAAACACATGTTCTGTACACGAATCACCCCACCTTCCCTATCACGCAACCATGAACGATGGGGAGAAAGATTGAGATCTATACGCCTGCACAGACTTCTGAAGGGCCAGAAGTTTTTCTACAGTTGTAAAAATAAATAACGTTTTTTCCCCTTCATTTTTTTTTTTTTTTTTAAAGATCTCCGATTTATCAACATTCAAATTTAAGACATAGCTATGAGCTGTTTGGAAGAGTGGCTGTTTTAAATTACTGTTCTCCATGTGAACTCCTATTAGAAAAGCTCTACATCTTGAGATGCTGGAACAAAAAGCAGATTTTTTATTTACTATCCACTCACTGCTCTGCTCTATCGACTGACAGCGAGTGTTATTTTTGTAATTGCTCCTTGAAGACATCCCACATGAAGATGCTTTTCCCAGCACAATCTGACATCGTTCCAGCCCTCCCCGGTTCTCTCCAAACAAGTTTCCACTGCAGTCTCCAAGAGCACTGACCTCTCAAACACCCTGGGCAGGTCTAATTTAGATTGCAAGAGCTAAACTTCAGGAACTGAACATGAGCCTAGAGCTGAAGTTTGTTTTCTGTACGTAGGCACAGGGGTAAAATCAGCAACAGCTACTCAGTAACCCTAGAGCAGGTGGGCAGGCTGAGGTGGGCAGGTGGTCGTCCTCCAGCCTCAAGGGAAAGGTTTGGACCTGTAAGGAAAGGTAAAGCTGGGATTCTTGCTTTTTTTACTTCACCATTAACGATGCTACGTCGTCCTCTGTATCTTACTGGCATTCAGTTTTTGTCTGTTCTGCTCCCTGGTCACAATCTGCCACGGCCACTGCCTGTTATTTATGGGTAAACCCAGCACAGGAAAGAGAAAGCTCCCGTGAGCGTTGCGACTCTCTGAGAGCACTGTGTATAAGCTGAATGCACGTCCTCTGAAAGAAAAAGAGAATGAACAACCACTTGCTCCTACGTTCAAGGAAATTTTCTCGCTGCACCTTCCATCTCCGCCCAGCCCTAGAAAGCACAATTTTAATACTTGTCCTTGCTCATGACATGAAGAGGTTAAAAGATTTTCCCGTTCATCGGTTGCCCCTGCATTGCAGGGAACACGCCGAAAAGCTGCTGCCCGGAACGACGACAGCAGCCCGCGGCAGACCCGCGGCGCGCTGCCCGAAGGACAGCCGGCCGTGCCAGCGCGGCTCCGGGCGCAGCCCTCCGCACCAGCCGCCCCACTGCCACCGTTCCAAAGGCAAATATTTGCAGCAGTAGCTTATCAACAGCTTATCTCAACTTGTATCATGCACCTGACCCACTTCGCTCCTTTATTTATTTAGTTTTGTTTTTTTTTAATTTTCTGTTTACAATCTGCTGGTCACAGACAAGTTTTGCTACATTCTTAAACAGGTATTTCTTTCTGAATGGATCGTTGTTCAAATATCTGTAACGCTGCCTGGAGCCCGGGGCCACACGTCCCGTCAGGATTTAAAGCCAAGTAAGAACCAGCAGGTCCTGGATGCAGGAGCGCTGCCGCCTGGGAGGGCAGCGGGAAGGCGCTGGAGGAAGGGGCTCTGCTGTGGTCCGGGCTGTCAGCTCTGCTCCCCTGCCTCCGCAGCGTTTCTGTAGCTGTAACATTTACTCTGCCGCCTTGCCTTTTAAAAACCGGTGCTTTATCTGTTTTGTGGCTATTCAGAGCAAACAGGGTTCTGCCACCTAAGATGAAAGGAATTAGAAATGGCTTGCTTTATGGCACACAAGACAACACATACACAGGGCATTTTTGAAGACCTGACTACAAAATGTCCTCGCTGTTTAAGCTCTGCGTGACCGTAGTTTAAAATCACAGTGTTCTTCAAGCTAAAGCTGTAAGGCAAGCCACTGATAAGCTACTATAGCTTAGCAACTCCAGTTCACGCAGCTGTAAAAGCAGCAGGAAGCAACCGCATCTGTGATGCAAAACGTGCCGCCAGCCCCGCCACAGCTTCCCCACAGTCCCCCGTGCCGGCCCGAGCCAGCACCGCTCGCACCCGGGCACACACGTGCTCCACACGCCGGCTCACCTGGGCACTCCTGGGGGGCACGCTCTGCCCTCAGGAATGGCAAAGCACTCGCTACGCAGCTCCAGGCTGAACGTTTCGTGCCAGCACTGAGATCTGCGAGGTTTGTGACACAGCGCGCGCACGCACCCACGGACAGAATCGCACGCAAACACTAAAAGCATCTTCAAACTGCTCTAAGTCTCACGTTTACTCGGTCAATGCAGGGGTCTGTGGAGTCCCCTGTCTTGTATCGTCCGTCAGCTGCAGATGCCTGGAGAAATTGGAGCACGCAAATCACACAATTCTCTTCAACTAGGAGGATTGGCAATGCCAGCATACTGCAAGTTACAAAATATTGATCTGAATTGTGCAGCCACCAGGACATGTGAGTCAGCATTGTTAATCAAAAGATTTCAATTATTAAGGAGTGTTGGCTAGAAAAGCTGCCAGGGAATAAAGGCTGCTGATGCAGCCTAATACTTATAAGCGTGGAACTGCACCTGAAAGAAATCCAGCCTCCTGTGCTCAACCTTTTGTCTTTAACGTGCAAACACTAATCAAATCTTTTTGCTTTATCTGTGTGTGATGTGGAAAAGGTAAACGTTTTCATCTAACGTCACTCTTACCGGGAAGCTTAAGTATCACCATTCCTGAGAAATATCTGGGAGCCTCCATGCCACAGAAACAAAACTATTTTCACAATAGCAGTGTCTACAGAATAAGGTCAGAGGCTGCTATGCTTATTTGCTGATACTTCATTCTGTCATCTCTTTGAAAGAAAAACCATCATCCTCACTAAACACATGCCTTTAGGAGTGTGTAGAAAGCCTGCAGGGGTGAAAGAGATGAAGCAAATACTTTCCAAAGCCTCCTTGCATTTTTCTTCTTCCCATTTGGCAAATGAATACTGTATCTGAGAACAGCATTCATCCATCTAGAATTGTTCAAGCTGTGCTTCATTTTCACTAGTTTGTGTCAAATTCATATACGCATCTATCCAGGTCAATAAATACAGCTTGTGCCAATAAATTTGTATGGGATATATGAAATTTTAATAAAGCTTATTACACTGGAACGCAAAAATAAAAAGCCTGAAAACAGGTTACTCTGGATTTACGAACTTGCCATAGGCATACCAACAAGCACTATGGATTTTTGTAAAAGTATGATTCCACTTATTCACTGAACTGCTTCACATTCTTTGTAGGCAATCAGTTCCTCAGCATTTGGCTATGGAAATGCACACATTCTTCAGGCCACTCTCCAAGATGCTGTACACACAGCCTTGCTAAAATCACTATTAAGTCCCAAAATCCCATGGAAATCTGCAGAGTATGCAGAATTTGGTCATGGATGTTTATCTGCTTTTCAAATCTTACTGTTGAAGCAAGGGAATAAGGGTAACATCCCAAGCACAATGACAAGTACAGAGCTGTCGCACCACCCCATCCAAACAAGGAGATTGCAGGAGGCTTCCACAGAGCTTATCCGAATTTCTTCTGATGCAAGTCACTGCCAGGAGTGTTTCATTCCCTTGGACGTGAGACGTGAGTTTCACGGATCCCGTCCTGCAGATGTTTAATACTGTACACTGTATACATTATAAATATGCTCCCTTAAAGGCACTAGTCATTCCAAGGACTTCTGTTCATTTTCCTGCTCGCCTCGTTGTTTCCAAAAACGTATCTACAGAAATAACACCGGGAAGGCTCAGGACACGAGAGAGGGGAGCCCAGACCCCCCAGCCCTTACTCACCCAGCTGAGCCGTGATTCCAAGCCCCCTTACCCGCGAGCGACGAAACGCACCGGGGGAGCTTGACGCAGGCGGGATGCAGCTGCCCACGAGGGAATTTGGCCAGGACTGGCACTGGGCCAACCGAAACACACGTCGGTTTGTAAAACCTTCGTTTTCTGGAGGCTGAACCGAAAATAGTACACAGCTCCTACTAGGAGCGAGAGCGAGTGGTGAGCTGCACTTCAGCTCAGGTAGCAATGCCATGTTTTGCAAAGGAGCAGCACCGGTGCCTTTTTGGAATGAAAATATGGGATAACCACGTGAACATTAAGGGACAACGTTATTTTCAACAAGGACAGATTTTAGGTAAAGGTAACATATCCTTGTGTTTTTATCATTTTTGACCACTTCACCAACCAAGCTGTTAATATTGCAAAGAATATTTTGCATAAACATCATTTTCATTAGCATATTTTCATCTTGAGAGTACATTTTCACTGATTTAAAATATGGCAATCATTCATAAGCTTGAATTCATTATCTAGAACGACATTTATTATGAACTCCAATGTATTTCAATATGCTTTAAAAAAAAAACAAAACTCTCAAAACAATCTCCATATATACACACATGAAATTGAATTTAACTTGAAGCTCAGTCTTAACAATCAAACCTTAATAAGAAAAAGTTCTGTAATCTGTCCAAGCCTTTTTTATAGAGGAGGAGTGGTCTCTCCATTGCTGCAGTTCAGATATGGATTAAAACATATACCCTGAGTTTAAAAACTAAAAATAAAAAAAAAAATTTGAAAATGCTGAAATTTGATAATGGAGCATAAAGCCATTTGTAATGCAAGACTCCTCAAGCCTGCATAAAAACATCTGACTGACTTTTGCAGTGTTATTCATACAGACAATCCTTATCCTACCTTTTGTCAAATTTCAGTCTCTTAATGCTCCACAGACTGAGAAGTCAATGATTATTCTTTCAGAAAAAAAATCCGCACTGATTTGGGTTGAAGTAATTTTGTTTGCTGAAGTCAACATTCAGTCAGATGCATGAGTATTAATCATACAATACGAATGTGTATTACAGAAAAATCCACTTCATTTTTACTGTTTCACCATAATGTGTTTTTAGACGGGATTTACCTTACTCTCCAAAGAATCTAACATCAATTCTTTGTTGCAACATACACGTCAGTAAATAATCTACCCTGCAAAGCTCAGCAACACAATTCCATTTTGTTCTAATGTTGAAATATCATCATAAAAAGCCTCAGTATAAGTTCATAACTCCATTTGCGACAACACCTCCCCGCCATCAGTGAAGCAGCTAGCCACGCTCACCTAATGCACAAAAGTAACATGCAACTGCTGAAAAACTGAGAAGCTTTGAACTTAGCCTAAGGAGATGTCTCCTGCAGGCATACCACAACATGTTATGAACAGACCACCAAAATATCCTCTCAAATTCTGAGCCTCTTTCAGCACACGAGCAAAACCAATGGAAACACTTGCTAGATAAATCCTAAAATCAAATGAAGAGAATGGGCAGAAAGGCACATAATCTTTTTGGATGTACAAAAATTAAGTGCTCTCAGAGGTCTTTTGATACTTCTACTGACAAAGTTAAAGCAAACAGTCTCTCAATATGGACCTGCTCCGTTAAATCTTCCTTTATTTTCTCATTTGGCGGCAGTGTTTAAAGGCTTCCCTCCATCAAAGCACACTGTGTTACTACGGGTGAGTCCTGGCAAACAAAGCTATTTTAATTTTAGTGTGCTATCACAACCAAGAGACCTCCACAACTGTCCGCAGGCAGGACCACGGTATGCTTCAGCTGCCTCCACAACAGCTGCCTATTATTTCCACATTTCTTCGCAACTACAGCAAGGAAGTATTTCAAGAGTTTCGCTCTCAGATGCTGTGCCAGAATAACTTTACGATCTGTTCCATTTGGATGCTTTTTTCACAGCTGAACGTACACCATGGGCAGCTGACAGCAAACCTCATGGCAATTACCGTTATGTTTACAGATCCGAGCAAAAGCATTTCCCGACTTATCTCAGGAAGCGAACAGCCTTTTCTTCTCAGCAAGCGCGCTCCTACTCATTGATGGGATGCAACCCTCCAGCCCCACCACCGTCCGGGTGCACCCAGCCACCCCTCTCCACTGAATTACAGTAAATCAGTCCTTAATCTCAGGCGATAACGAAGCAGTGCACTTCGCATTCCCTCTGCGCCGAGCCGAGACGC
The DNA here is from genome assembly GCA_013399115.1 of Anseranas semipalmata. Classification (NCBI taxonomy): domain Eukaryota; kingdom Metazoa; phylum Chordata; class Aves; order Anseriformes; family Anseranatidae; genus Anseranas; species Anseranas semipalmata. Next base: position 223,970 of record VXAA01004177.1, on the reverse strand, counting down.
TGGGATACAAGCCTCACGGGGCCACCCCGGGGACGCGCCACGTGCAGGTGACAGCAGAACCAATTGAAGCTGGCTGGAAAGATCACGGAAGGTCGTCTCAAGTTTACATTTTTGTATTTCAGTGACAGCTTAAATCATTACAGTACAATGTCTGTGAAGAAATTTAGTCTTTTGGCTTGAAAGTTTCTGCATGCAAATGAATTTCTGCTGTCTGAGATCTACCATACAGGATTTTACCTCGATGAGCGAGGTAGTCAGGGAAATGGAAAAACCACAGGCCAAGGCAGCTTGGAGGCAGCCATTCACACCACTGTCCGAGGCAGCACTCACAACCCTTCCCTCCACCACTGCCAGGTTTTTACCCCATTTTGGCGAAGCTCTTTCCATCCACGAGCGGCAGTAGCACTGCCAACTACAGGGCTGCATCTGCTCCAGCATGCTGGTCCATCCTTCAGGTTTCCTCCAGTAACACTCAAACAGGGAGCTGCAACCATTATATATATTTCAAGTGTAAAATCCAGTGTTCTGGGGCAGTATGAAAAGAGTATTTTGTTTGCTTTTCTCTTGGTTTTGTGGTGACTTTTTCTTAGAACATTTAGCTGCTTTTCCCTGTATTTTAATCTTAGACAAAGAGTTAAAGGAAGTGTTGCTCAGTACTGCTTTAAAAAAAATGTGATTGATTTGTCTTTCCCAAGACATCTGGGACAAACCCTCTAAAAAACAGAGAGAGAACATCCTTCAACAATTAGCCAAAGAAATGGGAGCGGTCTTTAAAAATAAGCAGAGGTGGCCACTCGAAACCAAGCTGAAATCTGAATTTTCTGCAGCTGCGCTATGGACAAGCTGCGTTGCTGCCACTAACTCCAGCCACCCCCAAAAACGCACCTGCTTGGCACTGCCATGGCTCCTGCTGGCTCCCCTGCACCGGCTCCTTGCTAGGAAGCATCCCCAGCCCCACCAAAACACTGTGACCCTGGCCCTAGCGGTGACTGATACGATGCAGAGCCAGTCAAAAAATGTAACAGCAATGTGATTAACCACAGGTTTCTGGATTTCAGTGTAGAAAGCCTGGCACGTGGGTCAAAACAGGATGTCCTCTCCCATGTACAATTCAGTTCACAGCAAGATTCTTCTACAAGACAGAATGCAAGTTAATCCCTCTGGATCTGTTTGTTTTCAGCGTGCCTTGGTTCCAATAAAGAAAAATAAGAATGAAGCACTTCTTATACATTGGTGTCTAACATATAATTTGTATTATTCACCTTTTATCGCCAGATATTTTTAACTTTGGCCAGCACAATACAGATGAGCACCTAAACAATCAGTTCAGCAACACCTTTATGCTTATTTGCATTAGACTTTCCTCCCTAATCTTTAATGGCCTAGAACAACTGTAGGATCCAAATATCATGACATGCAAAACCAAACAATTCACCACTTAAGAATCACAACTCTCTTGCAAGATCTTCATAGACCTACACTAAGAGATTATTATCCAGCATTAACTTTTAGTAACATGAGTTTAAAGATTCAGGAAACTATTTAGCAAAACTAATCTCACCTTTTCTTTTCTTTTTTTTTTAAATCTCAAAACACTTGAGAAATGAATTTCTGTACATTAAAAAAGGAGAAGAAAAGTCACATGGAGTGCTTTAAATTATGTCTATTCTAAAGTCCCAGAGGGAGCAATTGATGAAGCTTGTTTTCCAAGTCTTTTCTTCTTGGTAGCAGAGTGAAGATTTGTGCAATTTAAAATTAATTGACACGTTATTAAGAGCATTGCACTCAACTGAAACGGGCATAATTCGCTGACAGAGAGGTAACTCTGGAGTGAAATTCTGCAAAAGGATTTTTTAGCTGCCAGGATGGGGGCAATTTGTGCGGCTTACTCATGAAAGCCAGGAGCCACCACTGGCCCAGCCGACTTCTCCTCCATCACCACCACAGCTACTCCTGCCGAGCCTCTCTCTCCCTCTTTTGTATAAAGATAACGATAGCACAATTTGCACTTGCGAGACAGACTGTCAAAAAGTGCTTTGGACTTCTAAGACTTTAATCAAATACTGCAAGTCTGCAGCCCTTCCCCACAGCGAGCTGCGTGGCCTTGCACAGCTGAGGGGAGCAGGCCGGTGGCCGAGACCATCAGTTGGTATGCCAATCCCCATTTCATTTCTAATTCCTTGCCACAAGTTTCAGCAGACAGTGATGGCTTGAAGTAGCAAATTAATGAAGAACGATTTAACACATCGGGCAGAGAAAAGGGTGATGATTTGTTTGGCTGCGAGCAGATGGGTGAAGCGGAGAGTATCACATGGTGATTTTTAGAGCTCCTAAGGCACTAATGATCACTGGAGGAGACACAATACTGTCTGAAAAACAAAAAGGAAATAACCAATAAGATCTTATCCATTTTCTTCAAGTAGTGGAAACTTAGCAGGTCCCACCCTGGCTGCTCCTCACAGCGCCAACCACCCGCACTGGCCGGACAAACGGACACATCGAAACAGGGCCGCGCCGACACCTGCCCCGCAGCTCCTGGTGTGAAGCGGTTCACGACGTGTGTGAAATGCGCAGTTGTTCAGGGCTCGCCATTTCTTTGGTCTTAATGCAATAACTAACAACGCGCTTATTTTAATATACCTGCGTTATTAGGGTGAAACATCACAGCAGCCAAGGTATTAAAAAATATCGGCTGTGAGGCTCTTATGACTCTTTCACGGGACTTTCTGGAATTAATCTAGAAAAACGAGAAGACATCTGTACGCATTACTACATATTACAATAAAAAGGATTTGTAAAAGCTTATCACAGGCAGCTTTTCCAAGTATCTGTTCATTTTTAGCATTACTTTCTTTCAGCATTGAAAATTAAGCATATGCACTGGGACAGCGAATAAACTATTTAGAAATCATTTTTCCTTTCAATTGCATAGTTTCTTTCCTGTTCTTTAACATTGGTAAGTTTTACATTTAGGCAGAAATCTTAAGGTAAATTATTGTTTAAAGCATAAGAAAGCTGGATACCAAAAACTGTGTTGTGTGCCAATCCACATCTTAAAGGCACCTCTTTTTCCTCTCATAAGCCTCTGCCTTATACTTTGTACCTTTTCTGCACTAAATGGAAGGGAATCCTGTGAAGCAAATGGCTTATCGTGCAATTAAAGCCCCAAAACATGTTCACAAAAGGGTGCCAAAGTGCAGCAGCTTTAAAAAGGCAAAGCCACAGAAGACTTTTAATAAATTCATTATTTTAGTAAGCATGTACTCCGTATGGCCGAGGTAGAAATTCTTGTCTTGCATAAGAGCTGTACAATTCAAAGGATTTCTCTCTCCGAGATCCACATGAAATAGCCCCATGTGAATTCACTAGGAATGCTCATGGGCTGGAAACCCCTAAGTTTCTGAACTGCTTTCTTAGTTTGGAGCCGGGCTTAGAATAAGCAAAAGCATTCGTACTTAACAAATATACACTCTTTCCCCTATTTTCCATGTCTAAACCATTTGAACTCCTGAGAGTGCAGGGGCTGATTAAGCTTTTAATTCCCTCAATGCTTTTGCACAGGAATCCGTTGGCTTAGCAGACTTAACAACAGCTACTTTGTTAAGCACCAGAGGCAAGATTGCACAGAAAGTCCTGTTTCTGACACTCCCTTTCACTCTGGTCCTACCTAGCAAGTATTGCTCTACCTGCCTTTCGCTGCACGGCAAGAGTGTTATTACAGAAAATCAAGCTTGGTATGTCCCAGGCTTGATTCTGCAGTGGGGGGTTAACTTTCAGGTGTTCTTATTGCTATCAGCTTACAGAAAGTAAGTTTGAACATAGAAAAAACTTGAAACAGAAAAGCAACAGGAAAAAAAAAAACATTATTGCTCCTTTTCTTCACTTGAAATCTTTCAACTGTGGTTTAGTTTTATTTTGCTGTTGAAACCAGGTCTTCAGTCAAAAAGTGGGAGTGTTTTCTCCACATGTGTGAGTATTTAAAATAAATCTAGATTGCATTTCATCACTGTTTTTGCAGAGGTAGGCCAAGGGTAAGAATGAGGGGAAGAAGAATTGAGGGAAGATGTTGCTTTTTTTTGCCTTCCAAATTGCTGGGACTTGCATGCAGCAGGGGAGAAATGCCAGTTTTACATCTGCGCTCCTATATGACACATCCACAATGTAACCAAAAAAGTCAATCCATCTGTGCCAGGCTTCTCACCACAGCTGTGGGCTCACCGCTGACTACTGCAAAAGGGAGCTCCTGCCCCAGCTTTTAGTCACTCTCTTTCCAAGAAAATGGTTCTATAACATACGAATGAACCACTTTCGGCCTCTACAAACAACAATTGTTTTGAGCAGAAAACAGCTCCACGCTTTTACCCATGACTACTTTTTCTTCTGAAAACAAAACACTTTATGCACATTTTGAAACAATTTATTTAACTGACTCTCAGATTTCATAGAAAATGCTGTATTAAGGTAAAATTATTTTTAAAATAACCTCTGCTTCTATGTTAGTTCTGAATTAAAACAACTTCCCTTTAACTAGAAACAAGAAAATTAAATACACCACTGAGTATGACACAATGGAAAATGTAAATTTCCTAAATTCCTGAAAAGTTTCTGGTCAGTGTAAGTTGTTCACGTATTTGAAAAAAAGTCTGTTCTCACCATGTATGGCAGGTATAAGTAAAAGCATAAATTCATTACAATTTCAAAACTATGGTTAGGATTGATGCCGCAAATGATTCTGAATCTGTGTGCTGTACATACTTATTAACACAAAAAGAGTTGTTTATTACTGATGGATAAAGTACAATTTTGAAGAACAGTATGCTTATGTATTCAGATCTTGAGGTACGCACAAAACCAGGATGATTTTAATTTTGTCAAATGCAGACAAACCGTGCTACCTTTCTCTCACAAACAGTGAGAGATATATGAATCTACTGTTTACTTCTATCTTCCTAGGCAAATGATCATGGAAAAATTGTGACAATTGCAAATGCTCCACTGGAGCAGTAAAAGCAAACAAAATGGCCCCAAAATATATGAGTCATTTGGAACAATAAAAGAAAAAATTGATTTTTCCAAAAAATATCTGTAATTCCGTGAAATAGCCAGGCCCTTCCAGAAACCTATTGGTTGACCTGTCCATTTCATACTTCCAGATTCAGAAATATGGAAAAATTCTGGTTCACAAAGCCATGTTAAAAGGATCCAAATAAACTGCAGTTTACAATGGAATACATTTGTATTTTGTATCTTTTTTTTTTTTAATGTAACAGTATTTGGGCACCATACCATAGCCTCTCATATTTTTTAAATCCCTCAGAATTGCTTTCTTAATAATAATTCTCACAACACTGAATTTTTTTTGTCTCCACACTTCAATGTCAAAAGGAATTAATTCAAACTGAAAGAATACAAATAATTCTGTCCTCACACTTTACATAAGAAATTTTAACGAGGTATGTAATTGTATTTATAGCACACCAAGAGCACAAACTTAATTTGTATTGCATAACAATACCGGATTTTTTCCAGCTTGGTAAAAAAGTTGGAGGCATTTCCATGGAGTATTAACCATAAAAATCATGACACTCCTTACAGGAAATTGATTTTCTACAAAAACTTTGAGAAGGATTCGACTTGGGACTCCTGCACAAGATATTTACATTCCATTTAAGTCCAAACCTACAACATGACCCACAGATGAGAGCACAGCACATAAAAAAATAGACACGTTGAACAAGTTGGAGTCAAACAAAACTTCAAGAATAAAAGTCTCAGAGGAACAGAATGGAGGATAACAAAACAAACAGAGTTTAACTTTTGTTTTTAAGTCTCGTTATTAAGCATTCTGTGATGAAATTGTTTTCAGGGGAATTGCTGGTCTTCTGTAAGTTTTGACAGGCGTGTAAAATGGCCATCATCCAACTCAGCTTGCCCCCATGGCTCATTTTTCAAGGAATGAATAAGAAACATTTCCTACTCAACAAGACATTTGCTGTGAATTCATTCCATCAGGAAGGGACTAGTTATTACAGGGCGGTGCCAGTATTTCCAACAAAATTGAAAACTGGCCTCTGATAAATGTGCCTTTTTTTCTGCTCCTCTGTCAAGGTTGGTTTCAGGGGCAAAGAGTGTTTGTGACCACAGGACAAAGCCACGGCACTAGGAATGATGTTTTTAAAACTAAAATTCAAATGGAAGAGGAAAAAAAAAAAGAAACTGTAACTACAAGCCTGCCTGGGTGCAGCTAAGCTGTTCTTAGGGACATCGAAATCTTCGTGACATCTTCATGAATTACCCCCTTGGACAAGAGGTGGTTCTGAGGAATCAGGCCCCTCCCCAGTGCTTCTCAAAGCGCTTTAGCTTTGGTTTCCCCTTGGTTTGAAAGAAGGGCCGAGGTGAGAGGGATGCATTTCCCAGCCTCTGATTTTCACAGGTCCCATCGGCATCGCCTGCGCAGCGGGAGGGCTGAGGCAGCTCGGCCCCTTCCCCACGCGGACACAGCGGCCAGGTAACAAGCCAGGACACGATTTATGCTACCTCTGTCCCACGAGAAGCGCTACGCCGTGCTCGTGCACCTGCCTGTTCCCTGTGAGGAAGGAAGCGCGGGAGGAACGGCACGTTGGGGCCATTCCTAGCAACTGGTGTAAGACAAGACCGTGCCCACTGACCTCCTCCCCAGGCGCTGTTCTGTGAAAAAACTATGAAATAGCATTAATTGTGAGTGGCACCTAACATCTACAGAATCTCAGACGCGCTTTCACCAATTATCCTTTCTTTTATTCCTGTAATACCTTGAAAAATAAAAATGGCAATCAAGGTGCTGCCTCACTGTGCAGCCTCTCCTACCACTGATCAAACCCTTTTCCCTCTGCACGCTGAAGGCAATCCACGATCGCTGCTTACCACCAGTCTCGGGCTGTGCCAGCAGCAGCAAGGAAGCGGAGAATTGCTCGGCCCCGGCTGACCAAAGCTCCGGGGCTGAGGAGCGCAGGGCCCCGTGCTGGCTTCTGGCCTCGCAGCAGAAGCTGGGCGCTGGCGCCTTCGGAGCGTGCACGGAGCTCGCTCTAGGCTGGGCCAGCCGGCTGAGCACAGGACATACGACAGTTTTCAAAGAGACCAACAGTGTGGGTCTTACCGTGTCTTTGACTACCACATTGCTTCAGCTTTTCATAAAATTGAAAAACTTGTTAATCTTAAGCAAAAGCGTATATATTGAGTAATACAAAACCCCAAGTAAGAACATTAACAATAATACAGTGTTTCAGAAATTATCTTGTGTTCCAAATAGTCCTTTAAACAGACCATGTCACAAATGTTTTGTGTAGTTTTAAACCTCCAACACATTTACAAAGTCTTTTGGTACACGGTCAGGCAAAATTTGGTTCATAATTAGATTTTGTTAAATACTCATTTCCAAGATTTAATATCAGCAGAAATGCTTCTGCAATGAGATGGTGTTGTTTGTTATTTTTAAATTCCACTGGAAATAGCTGTACGTTTTTTGTGCAAGGTAGTATTTCCCTGCAATGCTTATACCTAAACATTTCTGTAATGAAAACTGGAAAATAAGGCAAACTTTCCTTCTGTGTTGAGAAAAAACAGACAGCAGAGACATAGCAGGAAGTTAAGGAAGATCTATTACTCATTTCTATGCATAATTACAAAAAAAAAAATTATAAACATAAATAAAAATGCTTTCAAAAGCTGACTTGATCCTCTTAAGTGAGAATGAAAGAGATATGGAGATAAATAACGGGATATAACCATGACAAGAGAAATATTTTGCATTAAGACATAAGCTCACTGCCAAGGAAATTTGGGCAGGCAGCCTGTCCTACACGGCAGGCAGTGCCATGAAGCCAGCTCTTGCACCACAAGCACTGAAACTTCCTGAAGGGAAACCACTGGAGAAGCTGCTGCTAAATGATCTAGGGGTGTTAAAAAAGGGCTGGAGAAATCAATGTCTCCTTTCACAAAAAAAATAAATAAATAAATACAGGAATGAGCATGGGGCGATGAAGCTGGGTATTTAATTCAGAAGCAGCTTTTAATTGCGACATGCTGAGCTGGCATGTTATATGCACGAAAGGCTCACCTGCCTGTTGTGCCACACGTAACCCCCCGTTCATGTGACCCCCAGCCACGGGGCAGGACATCACTTGGGGTACCGGGGAACCCCGAGTCCATGCTCAACAAGAAAAGCATCAGGCGTGCTGTCTCCAATGCCCAGGCAGATTCCAGAAGGCTGGAAAAACCAGGGTAAAGTATAGGCACAAAAGGAGCAGAAATAGTGCCACCACATAATCTTCAGCTTCCAGAGAGAGAGTCAGAGGGAATTTATAAGGCACGGAGGCAAACAACTCCCAGAGCAACACCGAGATAAAATTCGGGCTGCCTACCTGCACGCGTGCAGGCGCAGGACACCTTACAGAGCACTGCACGAGCAATGGGCATATTCACCAAAACACTACCCCTGGCAAGCCTTCAGGGGACTGCTTCAAACCTCTCAATAGCAATGGTGTATTTAATGGTGGTAAAAATGAGAATCCAGCTCCAATGCATCGGTGTTGAGGCCCTTGCATTTTTCTTAATGCCAGAAAACTAAGGAAACCGAGGCGGAGACAGGATTCGGCTCTAGTTTCAAGGAAATTTTCTCACAGCGATACATTTTTGCAAGACGTACAATTAAAAAAAGCCCTAAGCAAAGCTGACAAAAAGAGCAAGAACGCATCCCTTCCGTTTCTCGTCCCGCTATTTATTTATTTCCTGGCAGATGCAGAGAAGCGCTGAACCAGCAGCTCTCTTGGCTTCTGTAGGTCGCCAGCTGGGACGGAGGGGAACAAAGAGCAGCGCAGGTGGAGCGGCGCGGGGAGGGCCGGGGGGGCAGCGAGAGGCACCCAAACAACATCCCCGAGCAGATACGGAGAGACTCGCCTTCCCCTTTTGCCCCTCTCTACTCACCAGCACGCTGGCTTTTAAGATGCTATTCCACAGCCCTTCTTTTACCTCATGCCCAAACTGCTATTTAATAACTACACCAGTTCCAAGAAAAAGCCACCCATGAGCAGCAGAACCACTGAATCCCAATGTCCTTTGGATCCCTGCCTTGAAGTGACATTCCCATCCGAATTCTTTAACGTGGCTTGAGTTCACTCCGGGAGCTTATCCTCGGCAGGAAAATTAATAGGGTTTTCTTTTACCAAATGACCTGCGTCTTTCACGTAACTTAGGAACTCCACCTCTTCAAAGTCTCCCAATTTTCTGCGAAGTTTTGTTGACAGTGAACAGATTCAGAAGTTATTACTGGGCTGAATTAACAGTATTATTGCACAAGTCTCATTTATTTCAAAACCAGGCCGAAATAACACCAACCCATGACATGGGAAATTGGCAAATTTTAGATTACATTAAGACAGATGAAGTGGAATAAGCAGCAATAAAGGAGACCATAACTCAATTTTGTGCTCATTTTTGATCTGAAACCATGTGGTTACGTAGGAAATGGCAAGACCTTTCATGAAGACGTGCCCCTGGTTAGCCATATAATGGTAACAGAAAGACCATTAGTTGGAAGGTCATTCTCAGCAGGAGATGAAACCCCGCGTTGCATGAAGAGCTGGGTGGCATGTTAAGCAAGCTCCTCGTGGACAACCAGAGGAAAGATGCTTTCCCCATAGCGTACGTTACACATTCAGAAACTCAAGTGCATCATCAGCCATTTAAGCATTTACAAAACAGCAGATGCAAAATGCTGATGGCCTACCTTGGTATCTAATGAGACTGATGGGTGTACACACAAGGATATAAATAGCTTTCATATTCTGCTTGCAACCTCAGTAATAAATGAACTACTCTTGCCATGAAGAAACGAACTGAGCACTCCTGTTGCAGAGGAATACTTCCAGGATGATGCTTATAACAATTCTCCCAGGTAGACCACAAGAAAAGGCTAAGTCAACCGAGTGAAATAGGTCATAACAAGGTATAAACAGCATGGACAGGCAAATGTCTAACAGAACAGAAACATCAGCAGCAAGCCAAAATAAACGTTTTATATTTCACATTTCATGGGAAGGAAGAGTCATTTTAGATTAAAATCCTTTAAGCTTTAATGTGGCGAAGTGGTTCACTATGATAATGTGTATTACCTAATGATACAAATCCACCTTTCCTTGGAACTACACAACTCTAGTATGCTCCTTCCGATAAAACTATTGCCTTGTCCGTTTTATAGCAACAGTGACCTGGTTTTGAAATGCCTTAATGCTCTTCTACAGAAGAAAATTGCTGTATAATGTTGCTTGGAAGAAGTGTTGTCTTGCAACAGCCATCAGGAAAGAAAGCAAAATTTCAAATATTTAGTGTTGGCCCAAACGACTTCAGTACTTCAGACAAACTACATGCTTCTCTGAGCTCTGTAGAATCACATACTGATCGTGTCATGCAACCAGAAAGTACCGTGGAAACTGTAGAAACACAGTTTTAGCCAATTTGACCATAGGACGGTCCTACAACTATCTATTTAAGGCACCATATATTACCAGAATTCTCTACAGGGAATCAGGAACATGGAAAACCAGATAGCACTTCTAATCCATTTCTCTAAAAGTATTTCACACCTACAGTCCTTGACACATTGTTCCTCACTAAAATATGTCAAACACTCTCCTATTTTGAAACTTAACTTACAATTGAGTGACTAGAAGGCTATTAGAAGGACCCAAATATTACTGTGTTTGTCTCAGTATAAATGTGGTTGTTACTGATATTTGCACTTAGACACTATTACATTCACAAACAGGTTAACCTATATAGGTTAAAACCTATATAGTGCATTTAAAAAAAAAAAAAAAAAAAACACCTTAACACACTTACTCTCTACTTTTGCTCTCTTGCATGTTTCTCCTGCTAAGAGATATTCACTTGACTGTGACCTGTCCTTCAGTATCCGAACAGAACAACTTCACCCCAATTCCAGGGTGCCCTATTTTGTTGTAGCGCTTAAATTCAGTGGTTATATTGAAATAAAGCGTCTTTCTAGACTAAACTTAGAGTCTTTCCTCTCACACACATTCCCTGCAATCACATTTGCATATGGTAAATAATGCAGTCTTTAAAAAACAGCTAATGAGTATTTCCAAAGAAGAAACAGTCCTGTGGAGAATATCCTCCTCAAGGAGGGTCCAGAGTCAGATAGATTAGTTCAAATAAAAGGTATAATTACTATGATACAGCTGAGAACAGAGAGAGAAGGAAAATAAGTGACTGATAACTCAATGTAAATGGCATTAAGAATTATTTTCCTGCTGACATCCGTATGGCCTGCTGCTGCTCCTTCTTGTCCTGAAACAATATTTGCCTGGCCGGTTGCACTGTGCAGTACCAGGTGCTGGAACACCACGACATCCAGGCTCCCACCCGGGTTCCCTCCTCTCAAAACACTCAAAACACGTTTTGAAAGGCATGACTTCATGGCTTATTATTTTACAAGTACAATATATCTCCAGAATAAGAATTTAGTGCTGTTTTTTAAAAGGTATCCACTTAAGCATGGGAAGCAGCAGGTTACAAGTGCAAAAGAAAAAAAACCAAGCATGCTATTTGTTACAGTGGTATAACACAGCAGGTGTGGAAAACAGAAAGCTGAGGGTCTCTTCATTTCTAACTCTGGTGCCATCTCATGGGAACCTCAACCTAAAAACAGGATAAGATTTCAGCTTTGTGGGTTTTTTTAGGTTTTTTTTTGGTTTTGCCTTTTATTTTTTATTTTTAAACTACTGATAGGCTTTTCATGGCACTAGTCTAGGACTCTGAAGGAAGCTTCAGACATCAGCATAATTTTAAACCTTACGTTACCCTTTTTTTAAAGGTTACCAGGTTCCAGCCTGTTTCATGTTCTATCTGCGGCAGACATTTATATTTATAACCTGCTCATCACCATGGTATCTGCAGCATCTAATAAAAAACAGAAACAAGCAGCTTCCTGGTTCCTGCCTTTCATTATTCAACAACAGAGAACAGCAGTTAACAATGAAATTGGGATTTATTTATTTTTGCCTTCTGAGCTTCTCCCAAACCAGATATTCCCCAACACGTACCTGGCTGATTCTTTCAAGCCTCCCTCCTCTCCAGCCTCCTTCACAGCCGCAGCTTTGAACGAGATTCACTGCCATCCTCCTGCCTCCCAGCACTCTCCTACTCAGGTCATGTCTCCACATCTCCTACATTCTTATAATGGGAAACTAGTTTCAGTCTAACTGTTCTCCGTGCTTCCCACCAAAAACATAAGGGATCCCACATGAGCATTGGAAGCACAAAAAGCTGCTGGAAGGCATCAGCATTGCGGTTACCACACCAGAAAGGAACCGGGCCAGTAACCGAGCAGTCACTCCGCTGTGTTTTAGAGAAAAATACTATCACTCTGGAAATGCCTTGCATTCAGTTTTTGTTTCTTACTCTGTTTAAGAGTGGAATTTACTGTATTTTGGGTCCAAAGAAGAATTTTCAGGACGCCTTTCTACCATTAATGCTGAATTCAGAGTTTACAGAAGAGAAGACTAGATAGCGAGGAACATTACTGTCCATATAGGACATGTCCCCACAGCTAAAAGGGAGAACATTTCCAGCAGCTACAATTATCTAGGTTTTCCAAAACTTCAGCAATGACAGAGAAAACTCATTCCTCAGAGATTTAAGTATTTTAAACTTCTCACTTCTCAGAATGAGGATCAGTTATGGACAACTCTGCATGGCAGACCTGATATTTGGTGCCCCCTAGTCCTCCGCCCTTTATGATTAAAACAGTATCATAAAACAAGAAGAGAGATGGGACATTCTGAAGGCAGTGGTAACAACTGCTTCAAGTTGCTAAAATTCACAACAGTTAGTATCCAAGAAATGATGACAAATGGATAAATACTCCCCAGATAGATGGCAGCCACCAGATCTCATTATCTTGAACTCAAGTAATTGAAAATACTGCAAGATCTTCAGTTACTTCCTGAAAGAACACTCAAATTCCAATGAGCTTTTCAAGCTTCTGCCAAGAGATGAAGTATTTTGTTCCAGGGCGCATGAATACAAAGGTACCACAGAATCTTGCGGAAGCTGTAGTTTTGACGGTTCACACCCTCGCTCTTACAGCTCCTCAGCAGATCACATCCATGAGGCACCACAAGCTGCCCGGCCACCACCACAGCTCCACCTAACAGGAGAATTAGTCTAACCAACAGGAAGGACCGAGAGATGATGTACATAAATGCCCTCCTTTCCAAAATTAATCTATTTAAGATGCCACAGCGCTTTAACACCTAAGCAGTTCAAAACAAAGTGTTTTGATTTAGTTCAGTAAATTATAGGTTTTTAAACATTTCCAAATCAACTTCTCTTGTGAACATTTCTCATGTTTAACTTTGCTTCAGAAGACCAGTAGAAATTCTGTCATTTTCCATGAAAACGTACTTCCAGGTTTTGTTCCGCTTCACAGACAAAATGAGACCTTACTAATACAGAGGAAAACAGAGAGTCTGATGCATTTTTGCCACAAACAGAAACCACATACAGCCTGTTATCTCCCATTTCATCATAATCCTTTTTTTCCCAAAGTAAGCCTTTTTCTTCTGTATTTACTGTGATGTGGTTTTCTAGACTGGTGGCCCCAAAACAACTTGAAGCTCCCTGCACCAATTCCATTTTGTCACGTTTGGCACATTTCCTGAGTTCACTTCCCTAGCACTTACAGCAGGTACTTTATAAAGCAACGCAGCAAACATCCAAACATCACAATCTTCAGTTGTGCATTTTTCTTAATCAATATCACAGCAATTAAAATCTTTTCTCATTGAGATGTATGGATTATTTTTATATGACTGAAGAGTTGTCAAAAGACTTTTTAACTGAAGGTGTACCATTTTAGCTGATAACTTCATTGCCTGTAGCGTGTGCAGAGGACACTTCCTGCCCTTCCTTGATCTTATACCTCACTTACCTACAGTTTGAATCAACACATCACTTGGAAAAGCAGCTTAAATTTCTCTCTTCCACATCACTGAACAAAAAACTAAAACCATCATCATTTCAACCAACATGCTTGTACCTGATGTGCTGAAATACATCAGTCAGTGAGAACCTACTTATTTGTGTCTGAACCAAGCATTCATCCTCAATTCTGCTAAAGAACACAGGACCCCAAAGCAGCAACATTGCACAGAGTCAAAGGTGACATCGTCTCTGCTGTCCACGCACAGTATGCCAGCATTTTATAGCACATTTAATATCATGGCTTGTATTTGCATTTCTATCCGTAGATAGTAAAGGAAAGGCAGCCTACGTCTATTAAAACAGAAAGATGTTCTTATAAGGGCAGCAATTATTCCAAGAGAAGGGAAAGCAAAATAAATCAATACATAAATCACACTATTGAGTTGTTTTGCCTCCCTCCCCATTTACTTTTATTTTTGGCATTTGAAACCTGTAAGTACCTCACCTTTTACTGCTCTACCGCTGTTACTGTTGGTAACAAAATAATTCTGACTGTATTTGTTAGCCCAGAGCTCTCATCCTGTTTTGCAGAAGATTAGACACACAGTTTTATTCCGAAAGACCATCATACTGGCTTCCATAGGACATCATTGTGTAAATTATGCCATAAGTAAAGAATGCATGAAATGTGAAATGTTACCTATGCCAAAGCTGATCTAATGTTTCCTGGTATGGAAAGTGAGACTTTAAAAAGAGGGAAAAATAATAATAATAATCTGAAAGGCTGATGCCAAAACCACTCGAAATTTATAATAATAATAATAATAATAATAAACACTACAGACATTTGCTATTGAAGGTAGAACTCAAGTTCATGATTCATACCATAATGAGCAAGCAGACACCACAGGCCATGTATGGACAGCTTAAATTCAAGCTCAGCCGAGTGTTTCCCATTAGCAGACTAAATTTTCGGTGCCACCAAGCCAATGGGAATTATAAGTTCTGAATCCAGCGTTTCAAGTACGGCCCTGTTCAAAGGCCTAGCTCTCTGTCATCTCCTGCTGCAGAAGAGGACCGGCTGAGCTGCACATGCAGATCGCAGGACCATGCAGATACAAACAGGAGATAGTGGAAGAACCATCTGCAGCTTTTTTGGATGGGGGAGGCTGTTCAGGGCATTGGAAGGAAAAAAAAAAACTTGGGTTAGGGTAAGCAGGCCTAGATTCAGCCGGCGAGACCTCGCGCCCAGCTGCCTGCCTCGTGACTGCTCACTGCGGCGCGAAGCCCGCCTCAGCCCCGTCCTCTGTTGACGCCGCACACCCACGAACGGGCTCTCGGGAAGGTCACCACCTCCCGGTCCCCTACTTTAACCCCACGCCCCTCGGTTAAAGCACATCGACGCCAACTGTAAAGCGGCTTTACGCCAGCTCGGGATGAGAAGTAACGGCCAGGGGCTGGCCAGCCCTCGCCCAGGCAAACGGGCACGGCCTCCAGCCGCCGAGCCAGCGTTATTTAGGTCCCAAGAGATAAGGACCTAAATTCCAGGTTTTGTTCGTATTGGAACTACCTAGTTACTTTTCTAGACAAAGATCTGTCTCATCAGCTGGTCATCTTTAAAACAAGTACTTTTTGTACTCGTACAATGATAACATTTTTGGTTGTATTAACAAGCAGTATATTTAATCCCATTTAAGCGGCTGCATAGCTTACTGTGCATCTTAATTTTTATTTCTCAAGTAATTTGATCTTTTATGTTCTTTAATAAGAGATACACCTACCTGTGTAGGTACAATCCACCTGTGATTTATGCAAAGATCAATCTAAATGAAAACTGGAATTCTTGTAAAAATATGCAGACTATTTTCATCTGTTAGAAAAACTACACATTTCATATGTATACAAAGGCTTGGAAGTTTACAAAAACATGCTTTATTTACGAAAATATCTAAAACAGAAATTAAGGATAATTTGCAGTTAGCGATTTAGCAGATTATTTCTGGTCACTGCGTCCTACAGATCACAAAACTAGTGGATCTCATCCTCCCACGTTTCCACTTCATTATCATATCTGAACTGTCAAAAACAACCAAGTTCTTCCCAACAGAGTTTTCAGCTTGTATGCAGTGATCACTGAACAATGCTGCTGAAATACACTGGAAAAAAAATAAAATGTTCCCTCTGTTCAGGAAGAGGAGGTTATTATTGTCCACAGTTGGTTTTCCACGCCAGCAACCTTTTGTATTTAATTATCCCCTAACTCATCTGCTCAACTTTTGAAGACAAACAGTTGGACTAGCATGTATTGCTTATTAATTTTTTATTTTACTACACTGTTGGTATGTTTAGGTGTTAATACATCAAAGAATCTAGCTTTACAAATATTATATCAAACATATTTCTCAATTCATCATATTTTAAATTTAAATAGGTTATTTATCCTGATTTTTTGTCACAGAAATGCTTGTTCTGGCTTTCATGAATCTATCTTCACTAAGTTTTTCAGCTCAGCTAAGTTCATGCTTTCAGAGTTTACACCAACCCTGTTTTATGGGGGTGTCTGCACTATATTCCCCCACTGAAGCAGGTGAGTTCTCTGTATAACATCTCCATTGCAATGCAGATTGTGAACATCAGTCAGTCTGCATGCAAACATCAGAATACTGACAGCATGTTGCTGCAGATAAATATACAAAAGTAAAAGAAGTTATACTCAACTGTTTAGTGAGCCCACTGCACTTACACAAGTGCCATGACAAAACCACTTGTTAAAAAAAAAATTCTTCATTGTCATTGCAACACTCTGCAGCACTCTCTCATGTAGAATGAAAGTTTCTCATTTTCATCCCAATGGACCTTTTTCCTCCATCCCTCTTGTGCAGTTATTTTAAATCACTGGCAGAGCAAAGCATTATTTTACTGGAAAATAAAATAATTAATTCATATTTAGTTGTAATGAAAGTTAATTAATGAAGGCTACAGGTCTTGACCAGGCTATTTCTGACCATCAACAGGAAGCCTTACGTCAAGCAGGTTCAGATGTCTCTGGTTTTACAGCATGACTTGAAACACACTTGAGAAGGATCACCTTCTACAATTGTTTTTACCGTACATCTAAACACTGAGGCACTCAAACCTACTAATCCTGTAAGCAGTGACTACTAAGTGATAGTTTAAACTGTTAAACAATGGTTTAAAGATGTACTAGGAACTCTGAATGTTTCTTAATGGAATATATTGTTAAGACTGCTTCAGGTGAAGTTACCTTGCTACAATTTAGATTTTTTTTTTTTTTAATCCTACTACTATGTTTATTACATCTGGATATTGCATGTTCCTACTCACATAAATACGGGTCTGCTTGTGACTCTAGAAAGGCAATGACAGTTTGGGGGATTGTGGCCAGAAGTACTGATACTGAAATGTCAGTTTTCCTTTCCTCTTCTTGCTGTATCGCTTACATAAAATTGTACCTCCCTTTTGTTTCTTCCTGACTCAAAGATGTCAGCTGGATGTAATTTCTCCATGTGCACTCCTAGCTGACACGACTTCTTTGATGGGCTTGCTGTTCGTCATTCAGCTCAATCACATTTCCAGCGCTGAGAACAGCTTAATGCCAAATTCTGCACAGGGGCACTACGCAGTGAATTTTACCTTCTGCGAAGTAACAATAAGTCCAGACTTTCCTCACTTATAAAGCTCGTATTTTAACTGCCATCAGTTCTTATTCTTTTCTGCCTAGGGAAACCGTTTTAAGCAGACAGCTAATGCCACCCTAGCTATCGTGCAGGTAGTAATTTATGCTTATGAAAAATAAATGATAGAAAAGCCAACCCTTTACTGGCATTTTTCCAATGAAATAGAAGCTTGGCAACTTTTTTTTTTTTTTTAATCTATTCACACTTCTGCTTTTTGAACACAACAGGACGGTTAAACAATTCAGTGTAACTATAGAGACAAGTCACCAAAATAACTCATGGACCATGCAGAGGAAAAGTGAGACCGCTGGTCTGAATTCTCTATTCACGCTGAACTGGAAGAAGAGGTCCAACTAAAAAATGCAGCGTCTGTGTAGCTCCAGAGTCACACAATTAGTACTTGTCATCCTTGGAGCTCAAAATAACGCAGTTTGTTCGTTTGTAGAGGAAAGAATGCGTTTTCTTAATAAAATTGGATCTCTGTGCTGATATTGCAAGTCCAAAGATAAGATTAAAGTTTATAAAACCAGGAATTAAAGATACCATTAGGCAACCAAGTGAGAATTAATTAAATAAGTCAAAAACTAATCAAAAAGATAAGCAGTTCAGTGTAAAACTTGAGCTCTATCCTCCTGCTCCCTAATTTCTTAGTCAAAACCTTCAGAGACCCACAGTAATACTGACAAACAGCAAAATTAGCACAAAGCACCTCTTCTTTGCAGACCAGCTGATGATAACTATATAAAGCACTATTTTATCCGAAATCCATGCCAACATCAGTACGTTGGTACTTGGCATATGTAACGAATGCATTTTGGGATCACAGAGTCAACGAGCAGAGGCTGTTATCACCAATGGCTAGCTTTAAAATTGGGTCATGCTTGATTGCCCCAAATGAGACAAGGCAAAACAGCCATTGTTGTCACCTGTGGCGCAGGGATAAGTATGCAAACTCATCGCTTATCCCCAGAGAGAGTTTGCCCTTGCAGGAATGCGAATCTTGCTGTCACCTTCTCATGGTCATCAGTGGTGCCTCTCGCCCGAGATACAATCATGCAAACATTTTTCATGCATGTTTTTTTCTTTGCACAAATTCAGTTCTTCATCCTTTTATAATGAGCCAAAACATGGGGAACACCCCTTCCAACTGGACCAACACTAAATCTACATCTAGCTGATGCCGTTCAGTTTCCTCTATTTCTGAGCCTATGTAACGGCACAGCACAGCACATGACGAGCCTGTTCCTTCCTCCTTTGGCATAAATATTAAAAGAAACACAATCCTAGCATGGATCTTTCAGGCAAAGAGACTGTGCAAGTCTAAATAAAACCTTCATGGCACTGCTTTTCAGCACACTCTGTGGCTACTCAAAGACTTCCAGTACATGGGGAGGTATGGACGTGGTCCTGGGCAGCCTGCTCTGGGTGTCCCTGCTTGAGCAGGGGCTTGGACCAGGTGGCCTGCAGAGGTCCCTGCCAACCTCGGCCACGCTGTGATTCTGTACGATTACACGGTCTGCAAAAATCACACTGTCCTGTCCCTGCCGTGCCCTTCCCAGTCCTGTGAAACGTCTTACATTTTTAATTCCAGTTATAACTCCCACCATTTTTCCAGAACTGAAATAACTGCTGCTGAGTTCGTTCCTCCGTCCCTTCTCCAAAGCAAGTTAAGTAGCTAAAGTCTCTGCTGTACTCTACGGCCCAGCAGAATAGCAAATTTTAATGAGTCTGTGTTTAATGAATCTGTGTTCGAGCACTTCATTCTTAATAAGACTCAGGGCTCTTGGGTGCACACCATCTGCTCCTTCTGACCTGGCCGCTCTTGGATTTTTTCTTATTTACTCCAGCATTTCCTCTCCTGGCACATGCTCTCATGTTGCCTACCTGCTCTCTGCTACCTAGCGTGTTTCACCTAAATAACCTCCTAGATCGATCCAATCAGCCTTCAACCAAACAAAACGCTGCCCATTCGTTGTTTGGGAGCACACATCCTGATTTTTCCCATAGGAATTGCCACGTCCAACAGCATTGCCCCCGCCTCGCTGCACCCACACCACTTTTGTCGAGACTCCAAACACTGACATTGCACTCAAGGAAGGTGGAAGAGTTCCTGTGAATCCTGTGAGCATCTTCCCGATCAACAACAAATCTCCATCAAACACTGCACAAAGAAAGGCTCCTTCTTTCTCACAGGGTTATCCCACTTGCTACACAAGTACAAAACCCTGGAGGCAACAGCACAGGTTCAGCACTTTGCCGTGGCACTGAATGCCAGCTCGGGAAGCACACCGATCAGTAAAACCGCTCCTCAACGAATACCTTGAGGATAAAAATCCGTAAGCCACACGTAGCTCACAAAATGGTCCGCAGCCACCTCCTGCAGTACCCACGTAAGGGCCGGGGAACGGAGCTCAGTACCTTCTGCGCTGGGCGGGCTCGGCTCAGTTGAAATCCAGAGCCGGTTTCCAACCCAAACTTCCACATTTCTGACACGACAAAACTCAGCACGACCGTTTCTCGATGGGCTGGAAGAGATGCCAGCTTACAAAGCACTAATTGTGACAGAGGGGGATTTTAAAAGGATATGTTTTGTTTTGTTTTTTTAAAAAAACCTTTACGGTCAACAATCATTTCAAAGAAAACATGTTATCTTAACCCAAATGAGTTGCCTCTGCCTAAAAGGGGTGTTCCCTGCACTAGCAGACAAGTTACCGTGAACTGCTACACCTTGTTCCCATAATTGTTAGAATGGCACATGGTTCTTTTTTTAAACAGGAACTATTAGATTGCATTTTTGGAGGATGACAAAGTATCAGCTAATACCTCAAAAAAAAAAAAAAAAATCAATGTTGTGGTTTTTTCCCAGAATCAGAAGATCCACACTTCCATTTATTTTTTTTTCATTATGATAATTCATTTTTTTTTCAGTTCCAGTAAACGTTAGTAAGAATACCTGACAGCAGTGGGTTTGGGGGATAGGAGCTCCAGCCACAGACCAGAGCTCCACTGTGATTAGTGCCATATAAACAAGAGGGGGAGGGCAGGAAGGAAGAAGAGAAACAGCCCCAGATCCCAAAGGCCTTATTATCCTGAAGATTCCTGAAGCCAATTACAGACTTGTTTCCCAGTAATATTCTCCTCACATCATAAATATACCTGGAAATAATCTATAATATTAAAAAAACAAAAACAGAACACTGAAAAACAACATTTCCAGGCTTAAGTCACACATCATAACCCAAACAACCCCCAAAGAAATCCCCTGAACAGACCGTGATAATAATATGGCAACAAAATTCAGTTAAATGATAGGATAAGGATCTACATAGTAAAAATAAGAGTTTTTTTTTTCTATAATTCTTTGGAAAATGAAGTGACTAATATCAAAGTCACACAAATTTACTAATAGGGCTTTAATACACTTCTTGAATACGCTCTGTTATTTGAAATTAGATGCCCTCCTCTTGCTCCTTGCAAAGACCCACTCTTGGTGCTGGATCTATGCGAAACCTCTACTTTCCCCACCGAACTCCCCTGCAGGACTAAGGCCACGGCGTGACTGAAAACAAAGCAGCGCTGCGGTGCCCGGTAAGTTGTGCTTTGCACAGCTGGTAAACGGCGCAAGTAAGAGGGGAAAAAACATCCTTGAAGTATCACCATTTTCATTCAGAATCGCCTGGGTAATGTGGATTTATACAGCATACAGTTGTTGATAGAGGACCCGACGGCTATCAGGAAAGCACTGGAGGAGTCTTGCTCCCTCAGGCTGTGGGCAGGTATAACTATACCTCAGCCCAATTCTGACACGACTTTTTCTGCCTGAAAATGTCCACCTGCAGGCCAAATCCCCAGCCCTCAGGTGGGGACAGGCGGGAGCCCACCTCTCCCGGGTGCTGGGGAGCGCCGTGGCCCCGGCTGCTCCTCGCGGCTGCCGAGGGTTTCGCCTCCGTGGGGAATCGCTGCCGGAGCTCCGCTGCTCCCACCCAAATGCACTCAGCTCTCACATACCAACATGCAAACCCTACCGCGTCGCTTCACGTGTGGGTGTTTTCTCACCGAAGCGACACTTGAAAATCAAGGTGAGGACTTGCACACGCTGCGTGTCATCCACAGATCCGCAGAGGCAGCTGTCCTTTTGATACCGGGAGGCTCTTTAGGGGAAGCTAATGACATTACCGAGCTGCCCTGCCGGGGAGGCTGCATGCAGACGCGTGGGGCTACGCGCCCGCTTGCGCTTGCTCCAGTGACC
>VXAA01004177.1:175004-201565 GCA_013399115.1 Anseranas semipalmata | reverse complement strand
GCCTCCTCCGCAAGAAGCGGCGCTGCGGGTGTTGCCGTGGGCCGAGCACCCCCTTCAGAGCCGGGCGGGTCGCGCCCCAGGCCGGGAGGGATGGGTTGGTGCCAGCGGGGAGGCTGGCTGCGGGGCTGGCGCTGCCTTGCAGCCTCGTCTGTTCTCCCGTCGGTTCGGCCGGTGAGCCCACGCGAGGCACAAGGTAGCCCACCCGAGGCACAAGGTAGATGATAAAAAAAATAAACGTGTTTCATTTTTTATGTGCTTGCTTACTGTTCATTCTGGAAAAAAACAATAATAATTTCACATAATGCTTTTACTGGAAGATGTTAGGTTAGGGTTACTTCAATTAAAGTTGCGATCGGTTAATTTGTAAAATCCCCACTTGCTAGCCCATTGCCTCTGCCTTTGTAAACAAGAACTATTATTTCTTTTCAAATTTACTTTATCCTCTCCACACGATGTAGCTGTGCCTCCTTCTCATCTGCACAAAGCAGACGAACCTTTAATTCCTCTAATCCGCAATGAGCATACGTGCCGGTCTTCTCACTGTTGGGAATGCAGCACGGGTTGCGATCTGCAGTTACTGCGGGGCGCGTAGTTGGCGATTCTGATGAAAGATGGAGGGTTAGGGGGCTGTTAACGGAGGAATCCCCGTTCCTTCAGGGACAGAGGATTGCCGTGGTATTTTGTCATTGTAAAACACATTGGTTGGAAGGAGGGCAGTTGTAGCTCAGAAGGTGAATCTTGGAGCCTGACTTGACAACTCAGAAGAACTACGCGAGTCCTCTCCAGAAGGCACTGCTGGCCTCTGTCAAGCTGTAAGACATCGCTGGCCTTCTCTATGCCTTCAGTCAGGTACAAGGTGCTGGTCAGCGGAAAGGGTGCTGGCACCCTGGAGATGACATGGGGCTTTACCTAACCATAAGCATGTTTAATTACACCTCTCTCGTGTAAATAGGATAATATCTTCAAATTACCTTTGGAAGAACGGCTGTCTTACAGCTGACCTTGAACAAGAGAGATGTTATGCTGATGGGCAAAAAAAATACTGTCAATGTTTTGTGCTAATTTTGCACTTTCCTGTGACTGAAGATGCTCCCTGATAATTGACTAGCTCAGTACTTGTGTTGCTAACGTCTCATCATAGCAAATACTCCCTTCAGCAAAGCCCCAGCAGACACCACTTGACCTTTGCTGTATGTTGGCCTCAGTTTTTCTAAGTTTTGCTACGGTGGGCATGGCAGGAAGATATTGGAAACAGCAAGCTCCCGGGCTGTCGGCAGCCTGGCCAAACCGCGCCGACCCACTCGCCTGAACCCAGCACTTACTGTGAGGAGCTTTAATCCATCGGGTGCCAGGACCACTTTCCACAGTGTGCCTCAATCTCTTATCTGAACACGGATATTGACAGACATCGCGTGCTCTCAAGTTCTGTGAGGGTATGTTCGTTCAGGCTCGTTCACTCAGTGATAACAGAAGCCATGCAAGTACCGTAGGAAGATGGTTTAAACCTTCCTGTTTACAGGGAAGTTGTGATGTCATTATAGGCTACAATTTTTTTTTTTTTTATAACTAACAACCTCTACCTATCAGTAAATCAAAACAATTTAAGTATTTATTGTTTGCTGGAAAAAAAATAAAGTCGGTAATGTAAACCGGATTGAAATCTGACTTATCAAAGTATGCTTTAGATCTGTGTGTGGTCCTCCTTTCCTCCTTGCCTCCCCACCCAAATAACAACACAGTGACTTATTCTACGCACAGCCAGCAGCAGTCCTACAAACAATTTCATGATCAAGTGTGGGCGGGAGATGAAAGTGTTATTGGAGAAAAAAAAAAAAAAAGAAATACTACTTCCAAAGATTTGCTAATAGGAACTGTAGTAATGTGTATGACAGGTGGTTTCTAGTCATGTATAATATGACATGTAATTCATAATCAACAGCAAAAATCCCTCCCAATATGATAGTATTTAGGGGATCCTGGGAATAAATATATATATATATTTATTTTTTTTTTTGATCAGTACAATCCAAAGACCAGTAACTAGAATGTATGCATTATTTCACTTATCATAGGGCTCAGACTGTGTTAAACTTGCCCCGTCCCAAAAGGCATGAGACCTGGCTGACATCTGCATCCTGTTGACAGTGACAACACCCTGCGCATCACTGGGGAAAGGTTCAGAAACACAGGCCAACGTTTGGCTGGAAAGCTGCAATCTAGATTTTTCCAGATCGGTTTGAGTGAATCTCACCCGTGGTTACCAATAACAATTCTTTTTCTTTGCTTTCTTTGCAGCATGAGAAAAGGCTTTGGTGACAAGTAGCTGGTTGCACAGGTTCCATACCCATTGCATCAAGCATGCTTGGAGCGCAATTGACAGCCTTGTAGATCCATGTATCAATTTAGGGTGCAAACGCTCTTGCTGAGAGTACAGGTCCTTCATTATTCTTCACATTGCTGCTTGCACGAAGATGTTCCGTCTCTAGGAAAAACGGGAGAAATGTTCAGTGAACTGCAAAATTTGGTTCCTTGTCTTCCAGCTTGTTAATGCCTCTAATGCATGAAAAACACCTAAGAAAGAGTAGCTATTTCCTAGCTCTGACATATTCATTGTTTTAAAAAATCAGATGGCATCGTAGGTGAAAACTGTGTTCTCTGAGCGGACCGTGGAAGATGCAGTTCATGTCAGTTTTTTTTCTGTAAGCAACTGAGTACATAATAGAGAATAACAATTGAAGTAATGAAATATTTGACAGATATCCATGTATTTATTATTTGGTTGGGGAGGGAATGAGGAAAAGAGGACCACACACAGCTCTAAAATATACTTTGATAAGTCAAATTTCAATCTTGTTTACATAAGTAGCATTATTTTTTCCAGCAGGTAATAAATACTTACATTGTTTTCATTTACTGGTGTGTAGAGTTTCTTAGTTACAGGAAAGTTTTAAAACTTACAATGATATCACAACTAGCTGTGTTTAGAATAGTCTTCATACAAAGTCTTTTACAAACACTTAATGAGCTTCAGTGGCATAAGGCTAAGCCCATGCACACATCTTTCTGAGGTAAAGGCCAAAAATAGTATTCTGCTTTTTAAGTAACTCTCCAGGAAAGTACGGCTTCATTTACATTAATTTCCATCAAAGTCCCTGGTAGTTTGTTTCTTTTAAAATATTAGCTACATGTAAAATTGAAAAACATAGTATTTTAGGTGCACATTCGCTATATTTTCAGTTTTAGTTTTGAAAGATTATCCACTTCCTTTCATGTTCCATAGATGCAAAAGGTCACTCAACACACCAAATACTAGAAAAAGTGGTTCCTCTATCATTTGTGCTTTAATTTAGGAATTTCACAAAGCTTTCAGCAACAATCTATGCATCTGGTTTTAACCAAAATACACTAAACCTTACCACGTTTCAGGGTAATATTTCCTGAAGATCTTATCAGCAGCACACTTGAAATCCTAAGCCAAGAAATGCTGCTCGAGGAAGATCGACATGATCCTGGAAGTCACATGCAGAAAAACATAAATAAGAGGGACCTATGACTGTCTTCTCCCACAGATGTGAGCTAAAAGATGGGTCTTGCAATATAACCTGAAATTTAACTGTATTCTCATGGACAAGGAGGGAAATGCATGTCATGCGGGAGGGCGACAACAAGGACATAGATTATAATTAAAGAAAATTTCTTAGTGCTTGGTGAGGTGGCTAATGTTCCATCGCTTGTTAACTCTAACAAACTGTTACTGGCAACCACACTCCTAAGTGCATAATCATCACAGAAAGGCACGGAGACATTAATCATTACAATGAAGCCACTAATGCAAAGCAAAATGTATATTTTCCATTTGAGGGATTAACAATTAAATAATAATAAAAAAAACCCTGCATGTTCACTCTTCTGTGTGTTATTCAGCTAATTTGCCTCTCATAGACTTTGCCTTAAGACTTGGAAAAAAATCTGAGTGTTCAGTTACAAGATAACCTGCTGACCAAAAAGGGCTTTCAATGCTGCTACTGCAGTCTCATGCTTCGTATGCAGTTTTGACCTAAATGAGTTTCCTTTAAGGAAAATAGAATGCCTTTATGCCATTTTCACAGTTGTATTTTAACAGAGAAAATAGTCCACCTTGTCCTTTAGTTAATTCGTGAGCTCAGTATAAAACAGACAAATTAGCTGCGAAGTGCTACAGCTTCTGCTGTTACCACTGCCAGTGCAGATACAGCAACGACAAACTATATTTACTACTAATTTTCCCAGAGCAAATACAGCTACAACAATGTCATTGCAACCGCGGTTCTGTGCTTTCTGCAGGAACGTGCAGCGTGCCATAGAGCTCGCGACCTGCACGCGACAGAGCTTTCCGTCCAGCAGCAGCTTGAGCAAGGGAGTGCTTCCACTGCACCGCTCGCTCCGCGAAAGCTGCTGTACCCGCAAGGTACATTCTTTGCCCCTGTCCCCTGCAAAAGGCAGAGCTGCAGAGCTGCACGCGGGAGATCCCACGTGGATTAGGGAGCTTGACCTGGGACACAGTGAGAGCAGAGCACGAAGCGGGTTCCAGCATGTCCCCAGGACTGTTCTCCCACTGAGTAGCGAAGACTAAATATTGTTAAAATTTGCGCCACCATTCATATATATTCTTCATTTTTCCCCTGATGTAAGAATCGCAGGCAGCTGACAGCTGACATGTTATTATTGAGTATAGAGATTAGATATTAAATCTCATCACGGTGAAGAGGGAAGGTGCACGTAAGGAAGATAAATTACAGTCTTGCGACTAAGGATTTTATCTTAGCGAGATTCAGAAAAATCTGGTAGCCTTCCTACCTTTGCTATGTTTGCCACACAATCCTGCAACCATTCTTCATTAGTAGTACAAAGAAATTATTTTTGAGTCTTAACAGCAGTCTTGTGAGATACAGGCTATGTTTGTAGGGCATTCAGATGCTCTGAAAGGGTAACGGTGAGCAAATAACCGCAGTGAAGGACTGACAGTCAGGAGATTATTCCTGACCTTAACTCCGGAGTGACCTGAGATGTGATGACAGTGACTAACAGGAAATAAGTTTGTGAAATGCAGAATCCGATTACGTGGTTCAGACGTTACCCTGTGCAGCCGACCAGGCTCCACCACAGAGCTAAGTCCTGAGACCCCAGGCAGCAGCCAGACCAGCTCGCTCGCAGACCAAAGGGGTACAGCTGCCCGTGCTAGGCTGACAAGCTCAGGTGAAGGAGAATGGCAAAGCTGCTTTTCTGGAGTCCAGACGACCACCAGTGAGCGGCACTGGGCCGGGCTGTGGTGGCACACTGGTTGTTTGGTGCTAGCCACAGGATTTCCAGTATTGCTCGGCACTATGTCATGGGGCCGTGCATCAGGGGTGGACTGCATGGGAGAAGCACGGGGCACAACACCATCAAGGAAGGCTCTAGGATTCTCTTTGCTCCACTTCTGTCGGAGGATACAGCCCCTTGGACTAGAAAACCCCGCTCCTGTGTCTGAGGGTAGCCTTTGGAACCTGTGGTTGATGCCACCTCTTAATACTCAGCTCTAAATTGCAGCAGATTTGTAAGACTGGAGATAATCCGGGCAAATACAAGAAAGAAAGAGGGTCTGTCTCAAAGGGTGTCTAGCGCTGCAGAGCTCCCATCTGCCTGCGTGTGCCGCCGGGAGGTATTCTGCGTCTCCCCTTGTCATGCACCGCTACAGAACAAAGCGATAGATGCAGCCTTTCCTGTTTGCTCTGCTGGGTGTGGTAAATCAACCATTCCTGGCCCTAATATTAGAAAAACAATTGGAGCTCGGCCACAGGATGTGTAGCTACTCTCTTGCACTTGGTCACTTAGATGTTTTACAAACATTTCCTACAACAATGCTCCGATTGTACTCATAAATGATAATGCAAGCCCCGCTGTTCCGGTGCAAGAACGCCGCGGTGAAACTCAGGATTACTCTGTCCTGAAAAAGGACAGAATACACACAGCTAGAGACGAAAGGTTTTACAAAACATTGCTGTTCTAAATTAAAACTCGTAGGGATGTCTGGTGTTTTTGCTTTAACATATCAACCAGTTAAGCACTGTCTATGCCTAGTAGTCTTGCAGAAACGGTAAAGGGATCTGAGGAAGCCGCAACAGAACCGATCTGAAGTAGAAGTGCTGAGAAGTGAAGCCCTCCTTACTAGGATCCCTGGGTTCACAGTGACTACGCCCTCTCTTTTTCTAACAGGCATTTTTGAGCAGTTGTACCTTTGAGCGTTGTTGTATTTTCCACATAGTTTAAATAATATACATTTAGCAAGCCTTGACCTCTCTAAAACTATGGTTAGTTTAAGGGAAGAACTCATAATTTAAAGAGTGTATTTGTTCAAAGAGTAATTGATTTGAAGGAGTAAGATTTGCTCAGAGTGAGATGGGGTGGTTTTTTTGTTTGGTTGGTTGTTTTGTTTGGTTGATAATTTGTTTTTCATTTTGGTCATTCAATGTACATATGGTAATTGTTTTTTAAGTCTATAACCTAATACAGTTACAGAAGAGTTTATTCATTCCTAGAAATGCTTATGCTATCAGTGTCATTAACTTGCAATATTGGGATAAAACAATATGAAAAAAGTTTATAAATTATGAAGATCTACAGTTGAAACCAGAGTACGGCTATATCAAGTTTTGGGGGTAATTTTACTACACTTTGTATCATAATTGATTCTTTCTTGTGCCAACTCTTGCTACATACACAGTCAGGTAATTCCATACCTTGAGGACCAGATCTCTTCGTACTTGCTTAACTTTAAAATCGATGAAAGAATACTGAATTTCCACAGGGCTGCCCACAGTTGCAAAGTTGAGCATGTGCAGGATAATGGCCAAAGAATTTACTGTAAGATAGACAGCACTGTAAAGATTTGCAATAAATGAGCATGCCAGATGAGGCCCAATCTCAAACATTAGAGTATAATTTTCTACTTTAGTAAATTGTCATTGAAGTTTTAATGGAAGAGTGTATCCTGAGCAGGGATCTAAATGAAAAGTCATCATCATCTAAAAAGTCAAAAAACTTGTCCAGTTACAGAAAATGCCATAGAAAGAAAATTAAATAAAAAAGAACAGAGAAAGCTAAAAGGAATAGCTAAGCTGGGTGTTTGGGTGTGAGTATTGCAAAATCATTCAAGATTCAAAAAATATGCAGGAATTTATCGGCTTTCAGACCGATATATTTCTTCTAAATAATCCGCAGTAAAAACTTTTCAGCAAGAGGAGCAAAGATGATGGTGTTGCATAGTAATATTAGAGATGCTTGAGATCTGCAGTACAAAACCAATCTCTCTGGGACATTCAGTGAACAGATGTTCAGAGGCAGTCTGCTGCGTGGAGTACTTACAAACCAAAACCATATGAGAAATGTCATAGCTGCTGATGTTCTCAAGAAGGGCAGATTTTATTCTGTAGATGTTTTAAAAGTCAGGTCTAGTAATTCTCGACGATCCTATAGATTCACAAAAATCTTAATATTCTGAGAAAACTCAGCAGAGAGATGCAGATGAAAAGTAATTTGGTTATCAGCGTTCCTAATTAAAAATAATAATAATAATAATTTTGTGAGAAGCAGGGTTTATGAAGTGTGGTTTTCCCACAGTTCTCTCTTGTCTGGATACTTGGGTGCTGACAGGGCGCTGAGGGAACACCACAAACTTTCCCCACTGCCTTGGTCCGTCTCTGCCCTCCCAGCAATGGCAGAAAGCCTCGGTCGAAAGCATCCTTCTGTTCTGAAGACTTGAAGGCATTGGCTTTACCTTTCACTTGGTGCAGTCACTCAAGCCAGTGCACAGCGATCTCGTATCATTACTGACACATTTGTTTCCTCCTTGGCAGATCCTGCAGTTTGCTCTTGCTTTATGCAGTACAAATGACTGCTGATGGACCTGCCCGGTGACCCCTCTCTCCTTTCCTGAAGTTCCGTCCTACAAGCTGGGCAAATGGGTATTGCCCAAATTCAGGAAGCATTTGCTTGTAGCTTCTCCTGATCAACTGTGAAATTTAGCATCAGATGTAACAAAGGTAAAAAAAAAAAAACACTGTAGCTGCCATAGGAAATCCTGTGTTATCAGTTAAATTAAAACTGAGAGAAAAACTTCACGCTTAGAAAGAAGAAATTAGCATCCTGTTGGCAAGGCATCTATGTTAAACCAGATACTGATCTCAGCAGCACCAGAATTAATTAGGAATAATTGCAATCCACTTCTGCACTGTAGAGAGTGTATTTTTTTATGCTTATGTATTTTCTTATCTTTATGCTTGAGCCTTTAAAATTATAATCACATTTTTAAATGTTACTTTGTTTTGGTAACTGAAGATGGTATCTGAGGATAGATGCCATGGATTAGGACTGTTCTAGACAAAACGTCCTACACAAAAATAAATAATGAGATGAAAAAATAAAGCACCACAAAATCAGAAAATGTCACAAGTGAGATGGCCTTCACAATGTTGTTTCTGTCCTGTTGTGGGTACAAAGGCCATAATATAAATGCAAGGTAAAAATGAATTCCATAAAGTTC
Source organism: Anseranas semipalmata (assembly GCA_013399115.1). Lineage (NCBI taxonomy): Eukaryota > Metazoa > Chordata > Aves > Anseriformes > Anseranatidae > Anseranas > Anseranas semipalmata. Next base: position 193,005 of record VXAA01004177.1, on the reverse strand, counting down.
TGCTATATTTGCTAAATAGTGACAGAATGTAGCAGAGTATCTGCTACTGGGGAGATATGACCTTATTTGCCTCTGAATAAAGACACTTTCTAACAGTGAATGATAATAAGGATATTGGGAAGCCTGGTTCGCAAGCCTTGAAAGAGGCGATGTTGAATAGCACGGGGGTCTGAACAAGAGCGCTCAGATTCGCTAGCGCCAGCTCTGGGCTATGAGTGGGGTCCAGCAGTTAGGGCAAGTAAGGGAGGGCTAGAGAGTGGCTTGCGATATTTCTCTTCCAAACTCGCTCAGCACTGAGCTCTGCAAAGGTGGATATGTGTATCACAGCTGCAAATGAGCAAACAAGCAGCATCACCAATTAGCTCCATCTTCTCTTGCTGGGATGTAAAGCATATGGTGTACGTGGTTCGTGGCAGCCTCTGGAGAACTTCCCTTAAGTATGACAGTGTGATTGCTTCATGTGTTGTAAAGATATACATAGGCACAGAGCCACATTTTCTTTATGATTAAATGATTATAAGAAAATACTTAGCAATAAGATTGCAAAATAGAGGAGGTGAAAGTATAAATCACGGTGACTTGTCCTTTACACCAGAACTCCCTACACAAAGTCAGAAGTTGTAGTGGGTGAAATAAAGGACAAAAGCTTGCAGCGTGCCTGCTCTCACAAATCTCTAGCATGCTATAATAAGTTCGGCAAGCTGCTTTTATGTAATCTGGTCTAACTTCTAAAGATAAGGAATTTTTAACCATATTTCTAACAACCATTTAGTTTTACTTCAACAGCAATAAAATACTAGCAAGGTAAAAAAAATCATACTTTGTTCTTTTGCAGCCCTTTTGCAAATCTGTGCATATTTAATTAACTATGTAGCCAGAGAAGTAATAATAAGGCCAACAGTTGCTGCAGTGAATTAGATGCTATAATTCAATCAGTGTACGTGCATCTTGGCTCTGAAATTAGATGAAATGCAAGACTGTTTTGTTCGTGTATAGCCGTGCTGAGTATATTGGGTTCCTCATGAGTACAGATACGTGTCAACATACTGTGCTAACGACAGGCCTGGTCTGTAACGAAATACTTCACAGTAAAGAACAGCCATATGTTAAAGAATGGGGAATAAAGAGGGGAAAACAGCTCAGCCACTCATTTTTTTTGGTACTGCTCAAGACATTAATTGCAGAAAATGAGGCACCTAAAAATATCTGAATATAGATTTCCTCCCAGTACTGATGAGCTGTTATGCTTGTTTCCCTCTAGTGCACGTTTGCTCAGTTCTGCTGGTCTTGTACTTCTGCTGCCTGACAGCAGAAGCTGAGGATGATACTGTCTCACAATATTAGTTGGTAAACAGATGCTTTTCAAAGCAACAGCTGCACTTCAACAAAAAACTTTAATTTTCTTTTACAATTTTACAATGAGATAAAGTAGCTGGAATGCCTTGGAGATAAAGGAGCTCATGAATAATTCACTTGACACCTTTACACCAACATATGGGTGTCTTCATTAAATAAAATTGCCTCCTGTCAAGGGCAGTGAGAGGTTTTTGGCAGGAAGGCAAAACAGATTCCACTTGAGACCCCAGATAACGACAGCTGGAAATCAATGTCAGTATCATTTTGCGACTTCTTATTATCATTGCCCTTTAGATCATTTCAATATAAAAATCACTTGGGCTCAACACTCTGGAAAGTCAAAAGAAAAAATGTCAGTGGGTATGTAGATTGCAAATGCCCTATGGCCAGCTAACAAGAACAGATTATGCGTGTTTATGCAGGCGGCTAAAACCACATACTGCCGTGTACGAGGTGTTTTACCCATCCTCCAGCATGAGGCGGTGCTGGGCGCCCTGCCGGGTGCTGCTGGGGGTGCCTGGGAGGCCCTGCTGGTGGGCTGGGTCCCCCCGAGCGGGCCGGCAGGGCCACTGCCCCGGGTGCTGCGGCTCCGGGGAGCTGGGGGTCGCTTGGGCTGGGATCCCCTGCCTGAGCACAGATCCTGTGCCAGGATCTTGCCAGGTCCTCGGCTTTCCTGTCCCCAGCGAGACACCGCATAAACCGCCAGCCTTTATTGTCGTCATTGCTCTTACCAGCAGCGCTACAAGACATGCCACTCCGGCTGGTTGCGGCAGAGCAGGAGTGCCAGGCTCACTCTGGCTAGCTCAGGGCGAGCATGGAGGTGGAGAAGACCGCAGGGAGCTGAGCCTGCTGCTCTCCTCCAAAATGCCCGCCTGCTTGGACCCAGACACGCGTTACAGCTCTCAAGCAAGCCCCTAAAGCTCCTATAGCATGGAAAAGTTACTGCTGGCAGGCATCAGGGAGCAGGCAAATGTCTTAATCAGGCAGCCAGTGATGAATTTAGTGAATTACACAGAGAGAAAAGATGGGAAAAAAGCTGACAGTAGAAAATGGTCCTGAATTGCCAACAGAAGTGGTACAGCCCTTCAGTCAGGGTCTGCTGGGAGGGAGATGTAAGGAGGAAAGCCGTATCAGGATAGTTATGAACTAACAAAATAGGTGAGGGAGCTCGTTGGGGAGTAACAGTGAGCTACCTCCTTCCAACCTGGGAACCTGCAGACAAGTCGGGATTAAAACAGGAAGAAAGCTGCAGAACAGTCCTTCACAAGAACTGCATGTGTGGACAACAGCCACTGCAGAATTATGAATGCCTCGCTAATGTTGTATTACGCACCAGTAAAGGTGAACACACTAATGCAGAAAAGGGCACTCTTTCACACACATCATTTCAGAATAATCCTGTGGCACTAGAAGCCCCTGGGGAGAGGATATAAAATAGCTCCACTGAAAGTCTCTCACTGAATATTTTTTCCCGTTTCCACCCTTGAAGGTGCGTGCTTGTGCATATTCCACATAACTGCAGCCCTCTATGCAAAGATATTGTATTGTAAAGAGACCTGTACTATCTATCCCAGCCATATGCAAGAAGCATAGCTGTTCACACCAGGCAGCTTTTGGCCAGCCTTAATTATATCTCTTCTACTTCCAGACACTTTTTGATGGCAGTGCATCATTGCTATTTTGAGTCCTCTCGGGCTTTGTGCACAGCAAAGAATTTTGCTCACAGTGATTCAGCTGCACTGTTGTTAGCAGCTTTAGTATGGGCAGTGCTGCCAACAGAAACCTCAGGAGCAAGGATAATAGACATGATACCGAGAGCAACGCAAAGCTGTCAACAAATACAGCTCTTAGTACCACTGGCAGCTCTAAGCAAGGATGGAAAGCTTCCTGCAGCTTTGCTTGTACAAGCGTGAGTGCAAAGTCATTCCTTGGGTTTTCAGATTGTCTCGTTGAAGCAAAGAACATTAGGGCGGGCTGCTGAGTGATGCTGTCCGGCAATGTTCCCACATTAAAAATACTCAGGAAGATAACTGCTGTTTCTGGGGGGAGAGTTTTCCTCCTCAGTTTTGTCTGTGGATCTTATGCTGTGCATATATAGTGCTAAGCGGGAAGTATTCTTTCACTCAGGCTCAAATCTCTGTGGACTGGTGCCTTCTTGTTGGTGAATGTTTTTGCTCCTAGCTACATTTCTGTGAAGGTGTTTTCTGTCCTTAGCATGTTGTCTATTGAAATTCATTACACATTCTTTTACCTCACATTGAAAACAATTGACAGTTTATGGTAGAAAAAATAGCACCTGTTAAATTTGGGGATCAGTGAACTTTAACCTTGTGTTCTTCATGCATATTTTGTGATTCAGCATTTTGAAAGCTTCATTTCAAGGCAAAAATCAAATAGCATCTCCTTTTTAATACAGTGGCAAAGCCACTTTTTCTTAAACCATCTCAGCAGTAACTGATGGCCATTCCTCTGGAACAAATGTGAGCGAGCAGCCAATTTATGCTGAACACTCTCATCAGCTCTTCCAAGTTATTTGTAAAGGACAACAAAAAGCAGTGGTACAATCATTACTGTGATGGCAGACTGGAATTCTAGGGCTTATGTGCTTTTTCAGTTAAGAAACAGTTGCAGTGATTTAAGATGTTGCCATTCCTTACTCTCCTCTCTGTCCAGCCCCACTTATCTTTTCCAAGCCTCTTGCAAGTAATGTTTAAGTGTTTGTAAGCCAATACCATACAAAATCTAGAAGCATCAGCTGCTTCTCACAGTATTTTAAGTTTGGTTACTAGATTACTAGATTTCACACCAAACTGGCTGAACGACCATTTTGTTTTACTGATTCAACGACGGAGGATGTGGAAAATGTGGTTGTATTCACCTCTGGCAGAAGGACAACAACAAAGAGTTGGTCAATAAAATATATATTGTTGCAGATATTTCTTTACTGAAATGGGCATCTAAGCCCTAAACTACAATTTTGCAAAACTAAAGGGAATAAATCCAGAGTTAAATTCTGCAGATGATCACCAAGTTAACTGCTGCACCAACATTTTGAAGTGCTACATAATTTTAGTGACTATTAACTGGTTGCAAGCCACATTAATAAATCTAATTAAATAAACCAATCATTTGTAAGAGTCATAAAAGAAAAACTATTCCCTTTGGCAATGCAATCCTCCATTATTTGGCTAGATACATTTACTGGAGACATAGCTCTACTAGACTGATTCAAGCCAGGATGATTCCATATTCCAGATGGAAAAAAATATTTTCCATCAGGCAAAGAGATTCAGGAAAAAAAGAGAGAGAGAGAGAGAATGATTACTTTTCCAAGGTAGATCTCTTTCATATTGATGATTTCAGTCTTGTGACCGCAATTTGTTGGAATTTGAAATGAATACTCTTTATTCTCAGTGATAATGAATGTTGGTTTGAGCTTGTCAATAACCTGTAATAACTGAAAAAGTGTCAAAGCCTAATGGGTTTAATTTTAGGAGAAAATAATAAAGAACAGATTTTAAAAGGTCATTATCAGCATTCTTTCACATGCACTAAGAATGGACAACTTGAAAAAAGGTACAAAAAGGTTGATTTTATTTTATAGATGACCTGACATAGTATATGTGCAGCTCTGAATATATGCAGAAAGAATAAACAGTTTGGAATCTGTAAGTGTTTGGAGAACTTATGTTAATCATTGTTAAAGTGTTTTTGTACCCCAAGTGACCTGCTGAAAGAACTTTGAGCTTGAATATGTCTTTTTTTTTTTTTTTTTCCTCCAGTTCCAGTAATAAAAAAGCATTGCTTCTTCATATAAGCTTCCTATCTGTCAAGGAATGCAAGGCATTTCCCCACTTTCTTCTTTGTGATATTGGGAGGAATACTGATTGGAAAGCAGGAGTAGTACCCTTGGGTCAAAGGAAAGTATCCAGGCATGAAAACAACCTTCAGTTGACTTCATTGCACAGTGATGGTTATTTATGCTCAAATGTCCTTTGAGGTAAGACACTTTAAAACCACACTTGCATGCAGCACCAAGAAGTGGGCCCAAGAGAACCTAATGAGGTTCAACAAGGCCAAGTGCAAGGTGATGCACTTGGGCTGGGGCAATCCCAGGTACTTATACAGACTGGGAGAAGAAGAACTCGAGAGCAGCCCTGCGGAGAAGGACTTGGGGGTCCTGCTGGACGAGAAGCTGGACATGAGCCGGCAGTGCGCGCTTGCGGCCCGGAAGGCCAACTATGTCCTGGGCTGCATTAAAAAAGGGGTGGCCAGCAGGGAGAGGGAGGTGATTGTCCCCCTCTACTCTGCTCTGGTGAGACCCCACCTGGAATACTGCGTGCAGGCCTGGGGCCCCCAGCACAAGAAGGATGTGGAGCTCTTGGAACGGGTCCAGAGGAGGGCCACTAAGATGATCAGAGGGCTGGAACACCTCTCCTATGAAGAAAGGTTGAGGGAACTGGGCTTGTTTAGCTTGGAGAAGAGAAGGCTCCGGGGAGACCTCATTGCGGCCTTCCAGTACCTGAAGGGAGCGTATAAACAGGAGGGGGAACGCCTGTTTACACACGTTGATAGTGATAGGACAAGGGGGAATGGTTTCAAACTAAGACAGGGGAGATTTAGGTTGGATATTAGGAGGAAGTTTTTCACTCAGAGGGTGGTGAGGCACTGGAACAGGTTGCCCAGAGAGGTTGTGGATGCCCCATCCCTGGAGGCATTCAAGGCCAGGCTGGATGTGGCGCTGGGCAGCCTGCTCTAGTAGTTGGCAACTCTGCCCAGAGCAGGGGGGTTGAAACTAGATGATCTTTAAGGTCCTCTTCAACCCAGGCCATTCTATGATTCTATGATTTCTGGGACCATACCCCAGGATTCTCAGTACTCTAATAAGCTGAGATGTACTGAGTGAGTTTCTTTACAGTGAATGGTGGAAAAAACTGCTTGCCATTACAGGTTGTAAAGATACATAACAGAAACACTAGAATTGGAATGGATGGAAATGTGTGTCTGAAAGCACCGGAAAAAACAATGGAGCAAAGTGACAAAGCTACATCACCATGGAAGTGTCATTCCTCTTCCTGTTATCTCAACATTAGGACAGACATAAAGATACGTGACATGAAGAAGCAAACAAAATGGGCATCAACCTTGTTGAAGATTCACAGAGGCAAAAAAGATTGCTCTATAATTTGACTCCTAAAGGGTATAAAAACCTGTCCTAACCTAGTTTATTGTCACCAATGGAGAGGAACCCAAGCGATGTAGCGAGGACCTGACAGCTATTTGCTGTTGCCATCCATATAACAAACAGGTGATCCTGGCAAAACTGCTTGGGCATGCACATGTCTTAGTGCTTGCAAGCATGTGGGCATGAGACTGTGAATGGGTAAAATCAACTTACATAGAGGTTTGTAAACTAAGATCATGCTCTACCTGCATAAGGTCTTGTCTTGTCTTTTGTTGCACTAATAACCTACAAAGACATGCATAACCCCTCACGTAACACTATATTATGGACATATTTCATGAGTTTGCCTTTCTCTTCAGTAGAATGGTTCAGAAATTCTGATTCTGTTCTCATAACACTTTATTCAGCGATTTCAAATTTGGTTATTGGGTGAGGATGTTGGAGGATTTCCAATATATATAGCAAGGCAAACAGTTAATGGTTTTAAAAGTGGAATCTGATAAATTTGTATAGAAATCTATGACATGATTGCTTATGACAGACTAAGAGCTGGCTCTGATAACTCTGTTGATCCCTTGCAAAACAATATCCTGAATTGCAGTGACCAGTTTGGATGATATTATTGTACAACTGTATACGGCAAAATGGTGGTATGAATAGCTGAGGACATGAATTCCTGTCCTAGCTTCCGCTAGCTCAAACAGCTGGAGTTAAAAGTTTCACTAAGCATTCTTCTGTGAATAGAAATTTAAAGGCAGTATTCATAAATCAGACCCCAGGAGGGTTTGGTTAGAGGGGACACAGCCACTTTGTGTTACTCAGTGGTCCAGAAGGGACAGAGATGATACTGTCACGGTACTCATTCTGGTGATACTGTTACAGATGAAAGCCATTATAGTCTGCATTTAAGATAACAAAATTGCACCTGATTTAGCTCATGGGAAGTATAAATCTTACATTTTGAAGTTAATTCTTCATTTCATTTCTCTTTACTCACTCAAAATAAGCAATAACTTCATCTGGACATCCCTAACTAAAACACCACTCCTTAAACTTTAATGAAAGGTGCTGAAGGATAGAGATTCCCTGGACATAGCTGAAACCGCCTGCCAGAAGCACAGAGGGAAGAGTCCTTACTGAAAGGGATATAGAGAAGAATTAGAGCAGAAGACCATGAGAAAATGAACTAAATATGCATTGTTGACAACCTGACAGATAGCATCTGCTGTGGATATCATTTGCTTTAACACAGACTCCCAGGACTCTTACTCCCTCTTGCAGTATCAGTCATAAGGAGGATAACCTTTGCTGGCCTAAAAGGTACCAAACGAGATGCTTAGGGAAAACGTTGATTACATCAGTCTCTTGCTTTGTCTTTCTGTTACACTGCTTTCCTCCCTCTACTTGCTAACCTAAATGCTGGTAGGAAGCATTGCTATTTTCATTGTGCAATATTGTGTTATGGACTTGCATAATGGGTTTGCCTTTTTTTTTTTTTTTTTGAGCAAAATGGCACAGAAATTCTTTCTGATTTTGTTCTCACAGTTCATCCTTCATCAAACAAACTGTAACTCAGGACATTGCAAGAGACAGCATCTCTTAGCTATGGGAGCTGTGTTTCTTCCACGTTCCTTTGCTTGTTCCTTCCACACCTGCCTCTTTTTTGGAGGGAAGTGGACAATTCTGGTGTAAAGCAATGCACACACACAGATATTTCATATCTTAGAAAAATTTAGAATATAGCCACAGAAAGTCACAGCACATACTGGTGGAAACCTTGGTTAGCTGTCTTCACCCAGCTGCAGCCACAGATATGCTGAGTGCTTCTAGCCTTCGCTTTCCCATGAGAGAATCCATTCACAATGTGCTTTTACACCTATGTGTATTTCAGCATTATTCTGTGCAATAAACCAAACATTAATTGCTATGTGGCATATTCACTAAAACCCATTTGTAAGGAGTCTCCTCCTCTTTTTCTTTTCTATTAGCTCAGCAGCAACTATGAAAAAAAGAGTTCGGGTTTTTATTCTTTTCTTTTAACAAAAATGTTTTTGCCAGTTAGAATTTCTGAAGTGATCACACACGACCCTGTTAGCAGGAAGTCTGTGCCTGGAAGATCAACTTGTGGGCACTGTCAAGGTCCTGCTGCATTCAGAGCTTAAAGTCATGAGATGCCTGAACACCGCCATGCCTTCCCACACGGCAACAAGTGCCAAACCGCTTGCTGCCCATCACTTGCAAGGGTTAAGTGGGAGCAGTCGATCACCTGTAGCTTGCTCTTATCTGGGACAGTAGCTGTGGCACTTCTTCAGGCTTCCTGAAAGTTGCTGTTATCCCAGAAAAAAAGGGTCCAGTTTATATCTGAAATAAAAAATGGTGTCATGGCTGTCGCATTAAAGGGTACTTACCAGAGTCAAACGTTTGCCCATTTCAGAGCCCTGCCAGGAACTTTCACTGAGACAGTTTCACAAAGTTGAAAGTATTTAATAAGGCGACAGATATAACAGATTCGGAATTGCTATTGATAAATACACTTACTGCAATAGCACTAATATATGATAACAGTGCTAGCAAAATGCTGTCCCGGGTATTCCTCATCAAAAGATGAAGGCGCAGAGCTTACCGAGAAGGCATCCCTGTCTTGATGGAGGAGAAGGAGCACAGCCCATCTGCCTCTTCTAGGTCTCCGATCTCTTCTTTCTCCCTCCAACTCTTTTCTAACTTTTTTCTCACTTCATCTAACTAATGCTAACGCTAACTCCTTTTCCTAACGCTAACACTTTTTCTATTCTCCTGGGATTTGTGGTGACAGGTTAAAAAAATTATCATCCTTAGTTCTTGAAGTCCCAATGCAAATGCGATTATTCTGTGACCACCCGCTCTGTGACATTTAATATATATTTAAGCCCTAAGACAAGCATTAAAGGAGAGTCTGTGGGTAGCCATACCAGTCAAAGTAAAGTCTGAGGGATGAACTGGGTTTCACCTGTCTGGCGCCCTCCTTTTCCCTGTGGCTGGCGTAGGGAGTGGTAATCATTATCACTTAACAACTTGTGGTAAATTCTTCCCTTCCCTCTCCCTTTGCCTGAGTATATGGAGGCAGGGGAATATTTCCACATTTCTGCCTACCACCTCATCTCTTTGTGTTCCAGATGTTACCAGAATTCTCTTCTGAACCATTCTGTAAGATCTGAAACTGTGCTAGGTCTTAATAAAACCGTTATAAGATCAATAGTGTATAGCCCCCTAGATATTTCCACTGAGGAGCCAAGTAAGTGGGGAGGAGAGACTGATGAATGACTCTATGGCCACACATGGAAAAGAGGGAAAAGTGATTCCAAATGTTTTGTTAAACCTGTAAGATATTTTTTTAAAATTCTAATATTTCAAGTCAACATCCTGTGAGGCAGAATTTCTGACCTTCACTATCTTTAACTCTTTTTTTCCATATGAACCTGTGCCACTGCCAAAATGCCGAGTAGGCATTTGAAATGTATCTTCAATACACTATTTTAGCTAACAAGATGCTTGCTGTGCATCTAGAAACTTTGTCCTGAAATAGGTGCAATTTCAGTGGAAATACTGAACAAATCATATGATGCTACCTGAGCAAATGCCACTGAGGTCTTACAGAAAATAGGATATCATCATATTTAAGAAACAAAACCAAAGAGCACTTGAAACTCTATCAAAAAGCTGTATTCCTTTCAAAAATATATAAAAGAAACAAGATAATTTATGTCTACATTAACAAGTAATATCATGCAATAGGAGTGGATCTCTAGAGCAAAGCAATTGGTTTTGAGGACCTTGACTCCATGTTAAACATATATGTTTGTTTTGCTTGGTTTTTTGTTTTTTTTTTTTTTTTTTTTTTTTAACTTTAGTTTATGTCTTGTTTGATTCTGTATGCCTGGTTACCCATTGGCAGTTGGAACACACTTCTGATTAAGTTTCCTTCAAAAGGATTCCAGTTCATGCGCTCTGAGACCACTCTGTAGTGTAAACCAATGTGCAGTAAGAAGAGACAATCAGAAGGTTTGCTTCAAAAATTCGCTCCTGATCCAAACTAAAATGTTAATATTAACCCCAGAAGACTTACAATCAAGGTCCTGGAGCAACTCGCTTGAGAGGTAGCCTAAATAAAAATTAAGCATTATCTGAAAAGTTATCTATCCCTTTTTTTTTTTCCTACTTGCTTGTTTCACATGGGCACAGCTTCCCATAAGCATTCACAAAGCCATTTTGTGTCTCTTTCAAGTTCTCATTATATATTTTCTCTGCTACCAGGGAGGTTGCAACCATAATGAGAATAAAAAAATGCTTATTTTGCTCACCTATTATTGTTGCCTTGGACAGCCCTATCTTCCTGTATCCAACTTTCTTCGCCTCAAAATCTAAGAATAAGAAAGACCTTCAGGTCAACTGCTGACGTCTTCTTATGGTGTCTGTAGAGTGCTGACAGAATCAGATTCTGACCTGTGTAAATAACAAATAACAAAGCCATCCTAGCATCCAACATACTGCATGTGAGTCACTCTTTCAAAAAAGAAACCAGGTTATTCACACCCTCTTTAATCTCACATGTACAAACATTTTTAAAAGTGAGATATAACCAAAAATGACTTCTCCCGCAGAAATATGTTATCACGTAGTCTGTCTTGCCTCCCTGAGTCTCAGCAGAAAAGAGGTCCTTCATAAGAAAGAGGGCAGAGGTGTTATGTTCCCTGTCTTCACTGCCCTATTGTCCCCGCAATGCACCTCACAGCGGAAACTAAAGGGAAAACGCAAAACAGTAAGTCCAAACGTTAGCATTCTGGGCATGCGGCTAGAAACTTGAGCTAGGATTAGCAGTCAGCGGTTCTGATTCCCTGAATTACTCTGGCCAAGTCACTTAGCCCTGTTTACATTATATTTCCAGCTGTATGGAAATATGAAAGCTTAGTTTTTTCTAAAGCCCCTAGTGTTAGGGATTTCCTCAGTTGATGGATGCTTAGTCTCAGACACCTCTTAGAGAGGCTTTCTGCAGTATCTCAAATCACAAGGTGCTTTTAAAATTCAGGCTTTATTTAATTTGACCCAGTTGTGCTGCCTCTAAGCAAAGCAGTCATTTTGTTAAATCCTTTTTTCTTAAAAGAAAAAAAAAAAAAAAAAAAAAACTCTGTGGAGAATATTTTAAATGCATGTCAAATAAGGTCTCAGCAGTGTCCCATGATACTGGAGGGCCCGGTACTCATATTTAGCTCAGTTGTCTCCCACTTAAGTCCTAGTTATATATCCCGTTTATAGGAGTAACTAAGCAGAAAATGTAAAGCTTTCCTTCCACGCTAGAAAAATGAAAGCACGTGGATGGAATTTTCACCTTTCTCAGTTTCCTCATCTGCACAAGACAGACAAGTGGCAGAGAGACTGTCTTGCTCGCTGGCTGCTGAGGGAACGGAACACTCCAGACGCTGCAGGGAACCAGCAATGAAGCGCTGACGTTATCGACTTGCATGGCCCATGGGCACAACCTCACGACTGACAGAAAATAACCTGAAACCAGGGCCTGAATGGAGCCATCTCTGCTCTTACCCTTGGCCATGTGCTCCCCCTTGTGCCAGGGTCAGAGACCAGGAAGCCACGCGGTGAGTATGCTCAGCTTGATGATCTGGCTGAAAACCAGCTCTGCTTAAAAAAAAGTAAAAAATCATCTAGACTGGGGACCTGATTCAGCTCCCCGTTGATCACGTGAATGTTAGTGCTGAGACAACGGCAGGGGCTGAACAGTGCCTAGCAAGAGGGGAGGTCAGGCCTGCTCCTTTTAGCATTGTTACGTGCTTGGGTTGGTTTAAGCTGTTTGTAAAAACCCGCTCTGAAACTTACTGCAAAATGGCATTAACAGCTTGATGAGCTTTGAGCTGGCCCACAGGGGACGTAAGGCAGTGCTAATCGCAGGACATGTTCAAGTACAGTTCTGGCCTGACAGGGCTGTGCTGCTGTCTTTCTTTTCTCCCGTTTCTGAACGTGTGGCTACGCTGCTTTAGCTGCACACACCACCAGGAGTAACTAGTGTAGTAAATAGCGTTGCTGTATATTTACTGGATACCCCTAAGATGCTTGGGTACCCAGCAGTTTTGGAATTGACTGCAGAAATACAAACAGGCACCAGCCTGGCCTCAGCAGATCTACTACCTGCCCACTCCTTCTTTGCCTTATACGATGTCCCTAACCACTGAATTCCTAGTTAATCTGGCCCCTGCCTCTGCCTCCCAAAGTAAAAAGCTGTACAGCCATCTAACACGCCACCTACCCACTGCTACGTGCTCTGTGCAGTGCTGTGGTTCTCAGCATTCAAAACCCTTAGAAAGAGAGGAGGATATAAAATTCAAGATCTCTAGAGCTTCTGAAGACCGCACCTGAGGGTGATCTGCCAGAACGACCGAGCAAATCAAACAGAACAAACAAAAATCTTCCTGCCGCAGAAGCTGAGCTAAAGCAGCTTGGCACAGTTCCTGTCTCAGTGGATTCACCTCTGAGATACCCAGAACCTTGAAGATAATGCCATTATTAATTGTTTCAAGTCTCAGAAGAATGAGAGTGAAGAACAAAGAAAGGAACCATATGGTGACCTCACAGAAATCTCTGAAAAAGGAGGCCAGGCAGCCCAGGTGGGGAGAGACATTCCCGAAGATCTGTAGGCACGTGCAGAGATCACTTTCCTTCATTGAATGCTGTAGAGGTTTTTAAGCCCTTGAATGGAGGATGAGGAGGAAGCAGATGATGATAAACATCTCCTCTTCACCTTCTTTGGCACCTCCAGTCACGGAAGGCTTACACTTCCCTGCGCTTCGCTGTGCTTCAGTGCATTGTTGAGAGCAGCAGTTTGCCTTGACTCCTTCCCATATAACTGAAAACGGCGGCTTCTGGATTATGGTCTCCTCCGAGTCCTGCGACCCAGACATAGGCTTGCAACTAACCCATCCCTGCTCCCAAAATTCCTCCGAGATCACAAGGGGAAAGGCCAAGGCAACAAGCGATGAGGAAGTTCACTGTGCTGAGCCAAATGCTGCAAGCTTCAGAAGGCAGATGTGTCCCCATGTTTGCACTCATTTAAGCATTTGTACTTTTAGGAAAATAGATTGTTTGTTGTACAAATTCATACATCTGTTATTTCTATCTAAAAGCCAAAGTATATTCTGCAGAGCAAAATATTCTCTTCTTTTTCTTCTAATACCCCTGCAGGTCTACAAACTCCGCATATGAGCAATCGTCTGTCCAGGCCAGTAGGCTGCAGAACTACAGCAGACTATACAATGAAAACACATCCTTTTGGAAATGCATTGCATGCAGAACAGCACATATTGCAGCACTGTTTCACGAGATGACACGTTAAAAACTACGAACATATTCCCCTGCTCCTCAGAAATTCAATCAGTTCTGCTACTCTGAGTAAAAATAATAAAAGTGTACCAGGCCAGTTACGTAAGTGTTGCTATCTGTGTCTTTAAGAATTTACCTGCCATTCTTTATGGAATCATTAAAAAAATTCACAGAAAATGCAAAGTAAATTCCACAGAGCATAGAAATATCCCAGCAAGCCTAGGTGTTGAGGGAACACTGCCATGTCCATGGCAAACAACAACAGAAAAGTGTTCAGCAGGGTTGGATTTATTAGTCTGGGCTTACTGCCATCTTAATGTTATTTTTCGGGGCCCAGGGTAAAGAAGGGGGACTCGCTATACGAGAACAAGCTTAGTTTGTATGTTTGTTACTTCCAACATAAACATACTCTGCATCAAAGGTAACACACTGTATATTCTGGAATACTGAAGGAATGCACAAGACTGGCGGAGGATTCCTTCTCGTGTGCAGCATGAAGTTCAATACAATCTACAATGGTCAGCTGAAAGTGTGAAAGCTGTGCTAGTTGTCCAAACCACGCAGACCATGAGTTCCTGCTGCAGCATCCCAATACTTGGGAACAATCCCACCTAGAAGCTGCAAGAGGAGTATTGTTCTACAGTGCTGGGTATAATCCCAGAGTGAGTCATGCCTTCCCCTTAATACAGATGTTCCTACAAACGTACTTTATTCGTCGCAAAGCAAAAGCTATCGTTTGCAGATGGCTATGCAGAGTATGCATACTCCATACCACGATGAAACACAGCCAGGCCTATTTAGAAGTGAAGTGCCAGAAACATGCTGTCACTAGACAAATCCCAAACTTCATGTCACAGACAGAGAACAAGAAAGTCCACGACACTGCTATAGCTCAAGATCTTCTGGGATGGCCGGGTATTGGTTAGGTGAGATTTTTTAATGAGGAGATAATAATTGTTGGGTAAATACAAAGAAACAGTGGATGGGCAGTGGGAGAAAGAACACCATCACCTTTCGTGAAATTCTGAACAGAGGTTTGCATCAATTAATCTGATGTGTGCTTTTCTTATCTGCGTGTTTGATGAAAATGATGCCTTATTCCAAACAGGCCCACAAGAATATGCAATGGTAGCAAATATATTAGAGAGTAACAGACTACAGGGCTGCCACTTTACTTTTCCAATGACCATTTTGAGGTTTGGCACAAACCCACTTTTCCTTAAACTATTTTCTAACTGAGATGGTCATTCACAGTAATGCCTACACCTACTTGCTGAGTTGTTGCTATGAACATCCATCAGCTCTGCATAACGTATAAGAGATATAAGCATCAGCAAGCCAGCCCATTCTTTGCAGAGTAATAAATCAGCACATGTCTTCAAACTGAAAATTAGTAAGTGCAGATAATTCTTCATAAGCATATCTGGCAACTTGAATCACGATGCAGCACATACAATTGAGGATGCAGAAGATAGATTCTTTTTTTACTGAAATGAAAATGCAGTATTTCATGCTTAGGTTTGAAAGGAGTATAGCTTAATAAAATAAAGCTTATGATTTGAGTCACTGCTTTAGTTCAAAACTAATTTATCGTACCTTTTACACGTACTGCATATGATGAACAATGGCCTCGGATAATTACTTTCCTTACAAAGTGTGGGGATCAAAGGATATGTTTTAGATGTGTGGTCACAGATATGACCAGGCTGATGAGTTGCAAATAAACAGCTTAAGAGCTGATGATGTGTATTCTTTGATAGCTGTATTGTTTATAAACTGTCTTTTCCATGACAATCTCAATGTGAGAAAAGCACTTAATACCAGGATTTTGGTGTTGTGTGGGTTTAAATTAAAAGCAAATTTGGCTGTGTGCAACTATAATTGCTAGCAAGGAAAAGTGAACTGCACGGGTCACTTTTGATGTATGGGTGTGGCGGATTTTGTTCATCAAAACTAGCACTGCTCCTTGAAGCCCATTAGAATCCAACTTGATTTGCAGATCCTAAATGGAGTCTACAAAAATTGTGGAGGGTTGAGGAGGAATTCCCCTCTAAATTTATAGTTCGGCTAAGCCTTACATGACATCATTGAAAGACAATTTTGTTTACTGTTTTCCAAAAACAAATTGTATTTTTCCCATCATATTCCAGGCAAGCTGTGGCAAAAAAAAGTACTGCTGTTCATAGGAAAAGGCACAAACAGCATCTCACCCAATGCTCATGCAGGCTTGATCCTTCAAGGGGCCATGTAATCACACTTCAGTGAGAGCTAACAGAGGTCACTTAAAGCCAGGAAACCTGACAGAGATTTCCTTTATCCTGTATCTGAGTTTTAAGTGATCAACACTCTGCAACAACACACAGACTCTGAAAGGCTCAGTCTTCACTCTCTAACATTTTAGGAAGGCCTCAGCACTTTGTAGGATTAGACACATACTTGGCAGCAAATACCAAAACAACGAGTAAGCATTGCCAAAGGCAAGCTGGTAACACATCTTGTATGATCAAGGCTCTGTGTCTGTGCTAACACATTCACCCATACACTCCTATGTAGTAGATTATTTTACAGCTTCCAATTAATTCAACAAAATTCATGTTTTGAATATGCCACGCATAGCTTTAATCCCACCTTATGCAGGTTTAAGAGGAAGACTAATATACAGTTATTTAGCTTCTTCACCGAAAATTTCTGTTTTTCGACACCCCAGCCAAAAAAGCAGTGGCTCATTACAGAAGGCTTCCTGTTGGAGAGGCTGGCTGTCTACCTCAGACTTCTTCCCCAATTCCCATGCTACAAGCTTTGGCTGCTATTCCCAGCCTCGGTGCTCGCCAGCCTCTCCTAGGCATAAACATTTCCCATAACTGGATTTCTTGTGCGAAGAACTGGAGCACAGACCGTTGAAGGCTCAGCCCATGAAGACTGTCTTCACAGAGTGAAATTAAAAAACGCTGCCTCGTGTTTGGCTGTTTCCCCCTTTCCTGCTGCTGCCTCCAGCTGAGCTCCACTGCAGAGCTGATTTCAGTTGTGTGACTGTAAGGCACAAAATGAAAGAAAACCCATGCAGTTTGGAGGCAACACGTCCCTTTGAATCTCCGGAGTGATTTGGGATAACCTAGCTTGGTTCCTAACTGCCTCCATTTCCATTATTCTGCTGAAAGTGTTATTAGCCGCTCTGGTTAAGGGTGATACCTGTGGCAAGCACTATTGACTCAAGCTGAATAGAAAGCAGTTAAATTAAATGGTCTTCTGGTTAGTAGCAGCTGAAACAAGAGAAGAGAACGGAAAGGCTGTGTGGGCACTGTGGCAAAGCCGTAATTTTGATTTGTATGTGACAGCTTAAAAGAAGCTGTGTCACTCACCACCACAGTGTGATAGCACTACTGACCCTATTACACAACAAAAGGATTTAAAACTTTTGTAACACTGAGTGATATCATGTGACTAGGGATTCAATAACGTGGTCCAGTCTCTTTCGTGCCCTTACTGCGACTAACAAATAGTTCAAACATGAATTTCTGCTAGAAATATTAAGCACGATTATTTTATCCTCAGCATCATTACCAAAAAATAGTAACTATTCAGCTGTGGCCTCTGTAACCATTTTTACATGCATTTTTCTAGTTGCAAAGTGGGGTTAATATCTCAGTTTGCAATATAATTTAGGGTTTATTAGCTAAGACGAGCTAAATGCCGGCCAGCCGCCGCTCTTTGTCGTTAACCCCAGGTTTGTTTCCGATGTGGCCAGGCTGTCCGCTAGCCGCTGGGTCTCCAAGACGCGCCCACTTTCCCGTCCCCAGGCGCTCACGCAGCGCGCAGCCAGGGCCGAGCAGCCCGCCCGGTGTCACCGCGGTGCCACCTGCCGCTCGCAGCCCCGCACTGCAGGCTGCAGCCCGCTCTGTCCCCCCACGTTCCCCGCATTTAGCCCGGTAACGCGGGGCCCGTCCCTCGCAGCGGCACGGACGCGCCGCGGCGACTGCGGACTCCTCGGGGGCTGAGCCCGAGCGCTCCCCTGCCCCTGCCGGGCCCCCGGCCGCCGCCCTCCTCCCCTCAGCGCCTCTTCCCGCCCAGCCGCCGGCGCTGCCAGCGGGGCTCCCGCGG